>JAPYZB010002844.1:0-11245 GCA_030522745.1 Eupelmus kiefferi
TTTTTACGATTTCTTACAATTATAAGGGTGTTACGGACAGAACTGGTGTGAATAAAATTATTTAAATTATTAATTCAAATATCTAATAAATATTAACATAATTTCTACCATTATTTTTTATAGCTCAGTATTTAGAGATAAATAGACGTAATTTTAAAAACAGACTGATCATCAGACATACGAAACGCTGCGAGTGCAACAAAGTCAACTGCGCAGGCGCGCATCAAGTAAATTATCGCCGACGTTGTCATCATTGTAGTCTTGTAAAGCTGGCATAGTGCCGTAGTGGTTGTATGTACGGCTTTAGCTCTGTATGAGGTGTTTGATACTTCTAAAAAAAGTTTCCGTGCATTAAATTCACCATGGAGAAGCCACAGAAAATGCCAAAAGTTGCAAAGGTAATATTTAAGTAATTTATTTTTTGGTTAATTTTTATTTTTATTTCTTTTAACTCAATATAACTTAATTTTCAATATGCGATCATAACCTCAATATTTTTGTACTCTTGTATTTTGTTTATTGTTTTTGAGTTTATTTGCTAGTTTAATTAAATATTGTTAATTAATTATTGTATATTTTCTAATAATCTAATTAAATCGTTCGAATAATTAAATCTTAAGTTATACATCGGAAAGGAAAACGGAAAAATTTTAGGTTATTATTCTTGTACTAAAACATTTTGAGATGTATTTACATGTATATCTATTAAAATAATATAATAAATTAAAGGGTTCATTATGTATTAATCATTAATTTTTAATTCTAGGTCAAAAACAAAGCACCAGCAGAAATTCAAATTACTGCTGAACAGCTTCTTCGTGAAGCTAAAGAACGAGACTTAGAAATCTTACCACCGGTAAGTAAAATTACTAGAATGTACTTTAAAAGTGGCTACTTAATAGTATTAAATGCAAGCATAGTTAAAATTATAAAATTTATTTTATAGCCTCCAAAACAGAAAATTTCTGATCCACATGAATTAGCAGATTATCAACATCGCAGAAGAAAAACTTTTGAAGATTCTCTTAGAAAAAATAGGTTATCCATTGCTACTTGGATTAAGTATGCACATTGGGAAGAGAGTCAAAAACAAATAGAAAGAGCTAGGTTTGTGGATTTTTGTAATTAAATTTAAAATTTTCTTCTTTTCATTTAAAATTTTTATTCATTAAATTCTTTAATTTTAGGTCTATTTTTGAAAGAGCTTTAGATATTGATCATAGAAATATAGTATTATGGACAAAATATGCAGAAATGGAAAGAAAGAATCGGCAAGTCAATCATGCCAGAAATTTATACGACAGAGCAGTAACTATTTTACCAAGAGTAAATCAGTTATGGTACAAATACACATATATGGAGGAAATATTGGAAAATATAGCAGGAGCAAGACAAGTGTTTGAAAGATGGATGGAGTGGGAACCAGATGAACAGGCATGGCAAACATACATTAATTTTGAATTAAGGTATAAAGAACTTGAAAGAGCAAGACAGATATATGAGCGTTTTGTTATGGTTCATCCAGAGGTTAAACACTGGATTAAGTATGCAAGGTTTGAAGAAGCTCATGGTTATATAAATGGAGCCCGAAGAGTGTATGAAAGAGCTGTGGAATTTTTCGGTGACGAACATATGGATGAAAGACTGATGATAGCATTTGCAAAATTTGAGGAAGGACAGAGAGAGCATGATCGTGCTAGAGTCATATATAAATATGCCTTAGATAAAATTCCTAAAGATAAAACTCAAGAAATTTATAAAGCTTACACAATACATGAAAAGAAATATGGTGACCGTTCTGGGATTGAAGATGTAATAGTTAGTAAAAGAAAACAGCAGTATGAACAGGAAGTCAAAGAAAATCCTTCAAATTATGATGCTTGGTTTGATTATCTTAGGTTACTGGAGTCAGAAGGAAATACTGATGAGATTCGGGAGACTTATGAAAGAGCTATAGCAAATGTACCTCCTACCAAGGATAAAGAATTTTGGAGAAGATATATTTATCTTTGGATAAATTATGCATTATATGAAGAACTTGAAGCAGAAGATATACAAAGAACTCGCCAAGTTTACAAGTATAATTTATATTTTTAGTAATATATATAATAATTTTTTTTACCACTATGTTTATATAATTTTTATAATTTTCAGAGTTTGCTTAGAAGTAATTCCACACAAACATTTTACATTTTCAAAAATATGGTTGTATTATGCTCAATTTGAAATTAGACAAAAGAATCTTGATGTTGCTAGAAAAACATTGGTTAGTATGAATAAATATATTTTGTTATTTTACTTAAGTATAATATGATTAATCTTATTGTTTTTTTGTAGGGTATGGCACTTGGTGTATGCCCCAGAGATAAACTTTATCGGGGTTACATTGATATAGAAATCCAATTGCGAGAATTCGACAGATGCAGAATTTTATATCAAAAGTTTATAGAATTTGGACCAGAAAACTGCACAACATGGGTAAAGTTTGCAGAACTAGAAGGATTCTTAGGGGATGTAGAAAGAGCTAGAGCAATATATGAAATGGCTATTAAACAACCAAGGTAATAGATAAAAAATTATTTTTATTTTTGTTTTTGTAAAATTAATTCAACTCTAATAATGTTACCTTAATATTTGTTTATAGACTTGATATGCCGGAAGTTGTGTGGAAAGCATATATCGACTACGAAACGTCCTTAGAACAACCAGACAAAGTTCGTCAGCTCTATGAAAGATTGTTAGAAAGAACCATGCATGTCAAAGTTTGGATGGCATACGCTAAATTTGAAATGACGAACACTGTAGCTGAGGAAGGCTTAAACAGTGTTGACTTAGCAAGAAGAATATACGAAAGAGGTAACGACTCTTTAAAATCAAATGGTGATAAAGAGAGCAGAGCCTTATTATTAGAAGCCTGGAGAGATTTTGAAAATGAATTTGGCGATGATAATAGTCGCAATAAAATTGTTGCAAAAATGCCAAGGAGAGTCAAGCAAAGAAAACGTGTGGTTGCCGAAGACGGGGTAAGCATAACATTTTTTTTACGTTTGCGCTTACAACTAATTGATTTTAGTTCACGTACATACCTTAATATGAAACTTTTATTTTTAGAGCGACGACGGCTGGGAAGAAGTATTTGAATTTATCTTTCCAGAAGATGAGCAGAATAGGCCGAACCTTAAAATATTGGCGTCTGTTCAAGCTTGGCTTAAAGAAAAATCGCAGACGGAAAACGGAAAAGAAAACGGTTCGAATCAATCTGATAAAATCTGATGAAATTTGTAATTACGATTTATTAGGCAATTTTTATATTGTATTTATTAAATTGTGTCAAATGTTTCGTGGAAAGAAAATAATGTATATTAATAACAGACATTTAGGTTTAAGAAATAAGACAACTTTTTTATAACAAAAAATATTTTTTCTTATAGAAATTTATTTACACGAAATACAGCATAGGGTAAGAATGTACAAAACTGTAAATATGATATTTCTAGAATAATTACTATCTATCAAAAACTTAAACGTTACTTTGTATATTCATTTGTAAATTTTAAAACTTCATTACGTATTAGGAACTAATAAATTTAGAAAATTATCTATAAAACTATTAGTAAATTAAACAATTAATTAAAAAAAAATGTAACAATATTTACAAAATTTTAAATACTTAAAACTGTTATATACGCAATCTAGATGGTTTGAACACGTAGAGTCAGATTTTATTTGCGCTTAAAGTGCCTTGGAAGTTTTACGGATAATCTCGATATTTCTAACTATAAAAAGAAATAAAGTATTATTTACTCTTTCGTTGCATATTTTTGAATTAATAATTTATAAGACAATACGAATTTATAAAATATTTAATTAATAAATATATTTTATTTTTTTCAACATATAAATATATAAATTATTTAAAAAATATAGACTACTGACAAAGAGCTTGAATGTGCGGGAAAAGAATTTTTAACAAAGCTATAACGACTGATTTTTTACATCAAATCTACATAATTTCGTCAAATAGGGCCCTCTTTTCAAGGTATGCACGAGATATAAAACATGTAATTTTCTTAAAATACAATCTCTATTTTTCCGGTCATAACATTCTAAATAATAAATTTTTAAATTACTCAATTTGGTTTCTATTAATTGCTATAATATAAATCTTAGAATGTTATTATCTTCCCGAGTTTATCGAGATGTCACTTTTTAAAAAATAATATCAACTTAGAACAAAGGACCTATTTTATAGAACTATGAGTCCTACACTTAAGTTTCACGTGTCAAAAATCGACTCTGAAAGCTTTGTTCAAATTTCTTTCTCACTATTTCTGGCCTCACTTTATGGATTGCCATTGTATCCTGTGTTAAAATATACACGAAATTAATTTACATATTAAAGTTTCAAATTTTTCGCTACGCGTTCAAATCATCCTAAAAGAAGCACTTTTTAAGTACAAAAAATAAAATTATAAATATACAATTATACAAATTCATCGCCACCGTTTTGCATAAATACGTTTCAAAATTCAATAGAAATCTAATGTTGATGTGTACATATAAATATTAAATAAACTGAGTTGCAACAGAACCTGGAACATAATTCTTTTACAGTCTTACATTAACCTTTAGCTTAATGTTAGTGTTAATTATAACAAACCCCACCCGCGGCATTGAATTTTTTACATTTTTTCCTTATCAAGTGCACTCTGCCTGGTGTAATTTAGATGAAAATAACCAGGTTCTTCAATAATTAAGAACTTGTTATAAAAAGTTCTGCTCTCAAGTTGAAAATACTAAATTATTATAACATAGACTGCTTTTTTTTCTCGTCGCTCTCAAAACCAGAGTCAAGGTCATCACTAAGGCATTTTTTCAAAGTTGGGCTGTTAGTATGCTTTATCATTCTTTTTTCTTGTAATAATTTTTTTAAACTGTCCATAAAGTGATAGACAAAATTTGGGTAACCATCGTACCCAGGAAATGCATTGACATCGATTACAGCATATTTTCCAGTGTGGTTTTCAATAACCACATCTACTCCTGCCAAAAGTAGGCCAAAAATGTTTTGAACTTTTTTAACAATTTTTTCAAAAATTTCAAATTTTGGCTTGATAGTCAAGTGATAATCTTCTTCTGAGATAATAGACCATTTAGAATTGGAATTACTTTTAGAAATATCATGAGAACTAAAAAATATAGTATTTAATAGTTTACAATCTTTTGGGTAGAAGTTTTTAAGGCTAGGTCTCTCAACAATATGAAATTTATCACCAACTATGAACAATTTGTACAAAATGGCATTGTGATTAATTAAGTTTTGAGCTAGACATGGTGGTTGACAGTCTAACAATCCCAGTTCATTAAAAACAATCATCATCTGGAAATGAAATAAAATAATTTATTATGTTTTTTATAATTGAAGTTTATAAAAAGTGGTAAGTAATATATTTATATAACAAAAATGAAATTGTAAAAAAAATATTGTGATCAGAACTAAATAAATTATAATAAGTATAATTTTATTACCTTATGTGCATCACTTGTCCCTTGAGCAATTAAAGGTTTACAAACACATGGAAATTTTATTCCATTATCTTTAAATGAACTCATTATTTCTGTTACATTTTTGGATTTTATTTCAACAAAATTAGGAATGAACACATCTTCTGTAAAATTAAAATAAATATATAATAAGTTGTTGAAAGTATGTTTAATTTTTAATTTTGAAAATAAAAAATGCATTAACCATCGTACAGTAGATCATTTTGTATCATTTCATATGATCTGTGACGATTTCTTACATTCCGAACATTTTTCAGGGGGTCTATTACTATCAATTCTGGGTGCCTCTGAATATAATCTTGTACTCTTGTGACGATGGCTTTTGCCTTCACAGAAAAGCATTTAAAATATGTTACATAAAAAGCACACTACGGTTAACTGTTAAAAAATATTTTAATAAAATTAATTTCTAATAAAACTTAATCCATGCAGCTTAAAATCAACATAAAATTTAAGTAATAAAAAAACAATATATATTAATTTAATAATTTTTATTGTTATGCATTCTAAATCATTACCATTTGTGTTTAAAAATTTGACTTACATGTTTATTACCATCTTCTGCATGAGCTAGAATATCTGTCAGTTTATGAAAGAAGACATCAATTGGTCCCTGACTTTCCAAGTCCTTTTCAATGTTTATCTATTTAAAGGCAAAACCAAGATTTATATCAGTGATACAAATATAATTTAAAAAATATTTTTAAATAATGTATAAATTTATCAGTCTATATAGATAGCCCACATTATTATTGACATTAAAAGATGTTCAAAAAATTATCAGTCACCTTGTTATCTTAATACACAAACTTTTATCGAGCCCAAAGCAAATTACATTTTAAAAAGATTACAAACAAATCCCACAAGATGCTCTCATCATCCTTAATTACAATCCACCCTTTTCTTCAAACAAAAAACGACCACAACAACAAATCATCCAGCATCGTCAGCAAAACGTTTTCGCAAAACCCACAGCCACAACCCCAGCTCTCACTCAAGAATCTTGCTCTCACCATTTTCAGATCCAGGCCCTCCCTGGCGCAGAGCTCCTCCAACTCCGGCCAGCCCAGCTTCTGGCGCTTCTTCTCGGACAGCCAGTATCCGACAACATCTCGGCGCTCTTTCTCCATGACCAGGAAGCAGGCCTCCTCGCGGTCTCGTGTCTATGCGCGCCTTCCGCGGGAATAAAAGAGCTTCCCGCCGCTCTTTCTCTCTTCTATATTGGCGTGATTATTAATTCTATAGGTTAGACAGAGCAGAGCACGCGCGCACACCGCAGCCAGCGACGACGCGCTCAGCAGCACTGCGCAGCACCAACAACACGCCGAGGAGCCACAAGTCGACATGCGATCAGAGCTCATATATACATAAGCATATAGGAGGTTTACGTGACGGGCGTTTACGCCCGCGTACTCGATCGTAGAGCTGCAAGCACGTCTGCGTAGTGGGTAGTGAATCACCTGGCGTCATCACGTGCAGACTCTCCTGCTCTTCGGTGTGCATAACGCGCGGAAAAGCGGAGCGTGTCACGTGGAGCCCACTGATGCATACATGTATACAGGCGAGAGCGAGCCGGCAAGGTCGGAACGGCCGAGAGACACGCTTCCATGACATGGATCGCTGATGAGGATGGCTTTTTTTTGGAGGGCTTTTAGTGCTGCTGCTTTTTGCGAGCGAGGAAAAATTCCGGGTGGATGACGGGTAAAGCAGAGATTGGGTGCGCTGTTGTGGTTTTGTATTGTCGCTGGGAGCGGAAATCTACAATAATTGCTGGAAGTATATTGTTGGATTATTGTTTTTATAAGGTTTTTTTTTTAGTTTGCGTAAGAGATACTTGCGACGTTTGGGTATAAATAATAGATCGGCGATTACCGTTAGGTTTTCAGTATTTTATTATTATACGTTTTTTTGCGCAATAGAAGGCACGTGCGCGAATTGTATGAGTGTAGGTATATAGCTGTTATTTCGCAATTCTGTTTAATAGAAGTTGTTGTTTTGCGAGATATTTAATTTTATAAAAATTTTAGTATTACGATTCTGCCTTGTGTGAAAAGAATTTGAAAAAGTTTTATCTTTTTAGTCTGACAGTTGTCTGGACAGATACAACTTTATCTACTGCATTAATTATAAACATGGCTGTCTTATCTTCATTATAATTTTGCAAACTTTCAACGCAAGTTTTCTACTTGATCATCAATTCGAACTAGTCAATAAATTTTGTTTATGAAAACAAGAACGTTTAAGAAACAAAATAGTTGATGGCTGTAATAGTAAGCAAAAACAGGGTTAAATGCATTTTTCCTTAATGGTAATTGCTTTGCCAATAATAGTTAACAACAGTTTACCAAAGCTAAAAAAAATAATTTAAATAATAATTCTTTAGATTATTCACAATTTTAAAAGTCAATTAAAAATTATTAATACTTTAGATAAAACTACGTATATAAATATAAACATGTAGCTTAATTTAAATTATACGCGTAAATATACTGTGCTATACAGTATTATTTTCTTGTATCGACTCTGACCTCAAATTTTATATTAGTAAGATTAATGACCCACAGATAATGACTGCAAAGTCGTTAAACAATTTTATTTTTAACTGCAGTATAATTTGGAAATATTATGTCGGAATAATGATTTTTATTTAAATTTTTTATAGATAACTAACAGAAACTATTGTAGAACTGAGATAAAAAGTTTTTTAAAATATTCAAAATTCGTGTATTTTACATATTATCTTCTTATAACTTTAATATACAGAATAGGACAATTCTTAAGCTTTTTCCGTAATAATTTTACACAGATTATTTATATAAATTTATAATTAAATAAATTCAACTAAATGTATTTATTGTTTTAAAAATAATACGGTTTATTTATATTTTGCTTAATAATATAAAACGTATCTTAAAATTGATTAAATTAAAAATAAATATAAAGATATAACGTTAAATTCTTATGCTTGTAAAATGACATTGCAGTTATCAAGTAATATAATATTTAAGTAAATTTTTATTAAAGGATGCAGCAGTACCATGATGGCAAGTAGGCGAAGCGACTGGGGCAACCGTGCCTTTTTAACGGCGTGTTTTCATTAAAGTATTCGGAATAATTCTCAAGGCATCATCACATAAATGTTTTAAAAATATAGCTTAGGTAAGAGTCAATTTAAAATATTATCATACTTGACTCAACGTAAGTGATCATGTTGACTAAATCATTAAGAAAGGTAATATTTACAATTTAAATTAGAGACAATATAATTACTAAATTGCCTATAATTATTATGTGAATATAAATAATTGCGTAACTTCCTTACAACTATTTAATTAAATTTGAAAAAATAATTATATTTAAGCAGTCAATAAATTTGCTTATTTACTACAAACTTCTCCAATACTCCGAGGCAGAGACTGCAAAAAAATAAATCAATTAAGAAAACAATGATTATGGTTTTCCGAAAAGAGCGTACTATACTCACAGCGTTATTGGTACTGTTACTCGAAGAACCTTTCGTAGTAGAGCTCGATTTATTCGACTCAATTTTTTTTCTAACTTCCCCTAAGGAATAAGAAGCCGAGCTGCTCATACATACTTCGCCCTCAGAATGCGTCTCCAATGATGACTCCGACTACAAATAATAATTTCATTAGATTTTAAAACATCTTTGTACGACGTTTTGAAAAATTTCTAAATTCAATATTCTTTTTTAAACGCTCAGACATACGCGAGTTGCATTTATATGCGGTATACACACCGATGTCTTAAGCCTCGCGAAGCTGTTGGGTGGTTCCGTGTCGCCGAGAACGGTAGATGTAAAAAGTCGTTTGCTCTGATAGTTGGATGGAATGGAGCAGGATTCCAATTTTTTTAACAGGCACAGTTTCTGCTGTTGAAACGACTCGAAGACCGCGCTGCTGTTTTCTTCCAGCATTGTCACGAACGATCTGTGGATTTTATTTGAAAATAAACAATATTTTATAAACAATATTTCTGACAGTGGTCGAGTTTAAAATAAAAAATTAAAAATGCATTTACTAACTCGCGGTATTTACCTCGTATTTGGCAAATTGTGCTCTTGATTAATCAAAAGTGTACTGTCTAACGTTACAACTTCCAGATTTTCTTTACCATTATTAAAAACATCTTTGTGAACTAGACCATTTTCCAGCTTCGCAGGGACCTCAGGATCGACGCGATTACCGTTCACACTTTTCTGGGCTTCACTGCTATTTTGAATCTTGGATTCCTCAACGCTCCGACTGGAATGTTCACTCATAGTTTTCATCAAAGTATTTAGATTATCCCTTGCTTCTGACAATTTACTTTCAATTTTCGATTCCGTTGACCTTTCCGCGCTCGACTCATTAGCCATGACCTCCGACTTTTTCGACGCGCTCTTACTTTTATCATTCGAGATCGTCGACAGACTCAGGGATTCTTGAGAGCCCTTATAACTACCAATCGCATTGTGAAATGAAATATCGGATATGCTCTCGATCAAGTGAGACGTTTTTTGCGACGTCTCTTGATGATCCTGCAATTTCTCGGTGCTTCCATCTTTTCTGTTATCGATTTCGTCGGGCTTTTCGACACTTACGTCCTTCTCTTTTTCCTCGCTCTGATGCTGCGCTGCTTCTTTGGCCGAATGATTTTTAGAGCTGTTATTTTTCACTTTTTCGATTTCAATCACTGCATTGTTCCTCTCTCCGTTGTTCTCCTTTTCCTCGATTGTTTTTATTTCAACAGTATCCTTTTCAGCCTCGTAGACAATTTGTTTTTTACTGACTTCATCTTCGTCGATCACAATATTTTCAACCGATTTTAAAATATCACCAACGGCCTTCCTGTGCTTGCGATTAACGTTCACATCCAGATTATTTTCCTTCAAAATATGCGTACTCTTGAGATTCTCAATGAAACCTGAATTCGACTTCGTCTCAGTGTGGGCTGACGCTTGGGCAATCGAGCTGTTATTCGATGACACTTCCTTCTCCATCTTTTTCTCCTGAACCACTGCTTCTGGCTGCTTCGGATTCGAATCTTCAGATTCTCTTGCACTTTCCTCCACGGAACTCGCGTACTCGAAGCTATCCGAGTAATCCTCTTCCTTTGGCGTTTCGGCGACTGCTTTATTCCTGGATAAAACTGAATCCTTCTTCGAATCTTCTGTAGCTGTACGAGATTTAGCGCTACTCGTAGATTTGATAGAGATGTTACCGTTCGATTTTTGCGAAACGTCTTCGGCTACTGGCTTATCGGATGATGATACTGATGGACTATGGTGACGAAAATTACCAAGCGACTCGCCTCCAATGTTACCTATCCCTCTTGAAATTTCCGTTGATCTAAGTTCATGAAGCAATCTCCGATCTCTCCTTTGATTCTTCACGTTGTTCTTCTCTATCCTTCGCTCTTTACGACATCTATCCTCCTCGATTCTCTCGTCGCTCGCGGATGCATCTTCCGGCAGTCTCTTGACCAGGAATTTATCGAACCTCTCGGTAGCTTCGTGCACCTGCCTGATGATCCTGCGCTGCTGGTCTAACAGCGATTCCACTTCCAGCAGGATAACCGGCTCGCTCAGGCTTAGATCTTCTAATTCCAGGTCCACATCCTCTACTTCTTTCCAAGGCTGAACTTTCTTTTCTACTTCGAGCGTTCGGTCCTTCGGCAA
>JAPYZB010002845.1:0-11244 GCA_030522745.1 Eupelmus kiefferi
ATATATAAACTTATACAGGTAGGATTCTGAAGGTAAGTTGCCTTGTCGACTTGGAGGAGGGGTGCACCCGGGTAACGTTACCAAGCCTCGCCAACCTATTCAAGCTCGATCGGTCTTTCCGGGTACACGCTGTGCACAACTAGGGCCCAGGCGCTCGCCGAAGAATAACCGAATGACGCGCCTCGCATATAACTAGTAAATACGTTCGTCCAAAAAGTTCTGCAAAATCACAGTGAATTCTTCGCCATGCTTTATTTGGATATGGTCACGTCTTTAATAGAATTTGAGGTAATCTTTTCCTTTCGATCAAACACATTTTACAATCATTAACCATTTTCTCAATGTCTTTTGTGACGGGTGACTGACCAGTCACCGTCAGTCTGGTCATACGGATGAGAGAGAGAGAAAAAAATAGATAATTATTTTCTTTATTTATTCTTCTCTCCTCTCTCTTATAGGTAAGCAGGTAGTGATAGGAACAGCGAGGGCCACAGCGTTACAAGAAAGGCAAGGATAGCTCATCCGCTGGTACCCAGGCTCACAGGCGAGAAAGAGGGCCAGTTCGAATTAGGCGCGCTAATTGCGCCTAGTGCCTGCGGGAGGGCGCCGCGGCCCTAGACTGTGTGTGCGAGCGGCGCGTGCCGCTGAGGGTGAGAGAGCGCGGACCCGGCGTCACTGTTGAATCGGACGCCGCCGAGGCCAGTTGACTAGTACGTGCTGTGTGATAGTAATTGCGTGTATTGTTTCATTCGAAAGAAACGTGTTCGCGACGCGACCGGTTGAGCGACGTACGAAGTGGATAACTCTCTTGCATCATCTTCGAACCGTTGTGCGACCGCGGGCCCTGATGCTGCAAAGCGCGGGCCCAAAGATCAAAGATCTCTTTTGTACGCCGCCCGCGCGCGCGATACGTGATTCCTATTTGTAACAGCGACGAGCAGCGGCTCGAGAAAGATCTCCATAAAATCTCTGTAAATCTTAATAAAAATATTATTTTAGTGTGTATCGTGTGGTGTTATTTGCGAGTGTTTGTGTGTTGTCTTTCCCCGTCCTTGCGCCGCGAAATCAGGAGGCACGCGACTCTCGTGCGCTGCCGACCTGCTAATTTATATTTATTGGACTCCCTCGAAATTTAGATATGAATTGTTCGACGTGTATATAGAAAAAAGTAATATTTGCTACGCGCGTAGAGTCATCGGGAAGCGGATTCGAAAGTGCATAAATCGGCCCGAAACGCCGCGTGACACTTTATCTATTCAAGCCCACCAAACATATGACCTTGCAAACATTTTAATTTTAACAATATCCAAATGGGTAGCATGAAGTTCACTTAAAATCAATTTTTTCATTCGATCTGGAATGACCGCCCTCAAACCCCAAAAAAGACATCCTTTCTCAACTGACAATTCTAAGCGCTTATTAAAAATACGTTTCATTTCTGTTGACATATTTATATCATGATTTGGCCAAATGCTCATTGTATATTATATTGCATTCGAAATTAGTTTATCTCTTTTACTTTCTGCAGCTAAAGTTTTATAATTATAAGTCACGATACCTGCCTCAAAAAATTAACATATGAAAACTCTGTGTCCTCTACATCAGTGTCATTACGTATGGGTAGTCTTGAGAGTGCATCACAGTTTGTATTTGCTTCTGATTTGACATGTTCTATGTTATATCTGAAACCCGACAAGTAGTATGCACCTCTTTGCAACCTGTAATCTGTAGTCTGAGGAACATCCTTACGTGAACCTAAAATCCATTCCAAAGCCTTATTATCCGTTCTTAATATAATTTTTTTTCCAATAATAAATTGATAAAATTTCTTGAACCCAAAAATTATTGCTATCGCTTCTTTATCCAATATTTTCCTATGTAATTCGCTTTTAGCTAACTTTTTTGAGGCAAACGCAGTTGGTCTTTCTTCACCATTTTCGTATCTATGGGATAAAATTGCTGACAATCCATAGTTTGATGCGTCACAAGCTAATACAATTTTCTCATTTGGATTATAGTTTACTAAAACTCTAGGTGATATCAATTCTTTTTTAACTCGATTAAATGATTTTGAGCATTTATCATTTCAATTAAAATGGTCACTATGTAAAGCATCATACAATGGCTTTAAGTTTACAGAGCCATTTTCGAGAAACCTTGAATAGAAATTAATTAATCCTAAAAAAGATTGTAACTTTTTTTTATTTGTTGGTTGTGGAGCCTGTATCATTGCCTTAACTTTAGGCTTTGCCTTATGCAACCCATCTTTATTTATGACAAATCCTAATACTTCTAATTTATCTTTCATAAAAAAACATTTATTCTTATTAACTTTCAGTCCACAATTTTGTAACCTCTCACAGACTTTGTTTAAGTTTACCAGAAGCTCCTCATCTGTTTTTCCAGTGACGTATATGATGTCCAGATATGCAATTGCGCCATCAATACCGTTTAAACATTCATCCATTTTCTTTTGGATATCTGCTGGTGCAACTGATACAGCTTCTGGAACTTTTGTATATCTGTACAACCCTTTATGCGTTACAATAGTAAGTAATTTCGAACTTTCCTCGTTAACTGGAAATTGCATATAAGCGTGAATTAAATCCAATTCTGAAAATGAATTTCCACCTCGTAATTTAGCAAAAATGTCGTCTATAGTATGTAGTAGATATTTATCAATAATTAAATGTTTATTTAATGTTACTAAAATCACCGCAGATTCTGATCTTATCATTGCTCTTAAACACAAGTATAATGGGTGTAGCCTATTTGCTTACTTCAACTTTTTTAAAATGTCCTAAACGGCAAAGTCTATCCAATTCATTTTCAATTAATGGAATTGATGCGCGTGCTGGTTGTCTGTATTTCATAGCAATAGGCTTTACATTTTCTTTTACATACATTTTTGATAAACTTATTATATACCCCAGATGTATTACTAAATAACGCAATATTTTTGACTTAATACATCAATTAAGTTATCAATTTTAAGTTTTTTTACTTCATGTACTTTCGAATCACCTTACCTTAAAGGCCATAGGCCAAACGCTGCCAACCATTCTCTACCTACTAATGCCGGGCCTGTACCTGGTAATACAAAACACTCTAATTTAAGAGTTTCAGTTTTAAATTGTACAGATAAATTTACAAGTTTACCAATTGGACATAGATTTTTTTCATCATAGGTTTTCAAAATTCTATCCGTTTTTACAATTGTGCAATAACTTAATAAATTTCTATATAATTTTTCTGATAATACCGTTACATAAGTACCCATGTCTATTTCCATTACAATTGACTTTCCGTTTACAATAAATTTTTCGTACATTGGTTTTCCGACGCACTCACTGTCACACTTTTGCTCTGCTTTATAATTCGCAATTACTGTTCACCTTGCTTCGAATGCAGTGGAAATTCTCTGCTGACTGCTACATGTACTGCTGCTGTCGTCTGCTTCTTCTGCTCCGGCGTATTCTTGATCCTGCATGTGCTGGACTTGCCTCTGCTTCTTTTGCGAGCATTTTCGATCTTCGTTTTTGTCTCCTTTGCTGTTACAGATCTTCTCCAGATGCCCCTTTTTATGACATTTTCGGCATGTGAAATCTTTATATCCACAAACAACCTTTGAGTGTCCAGTTTTTCCACAGCAGTAACATTTTACTCAGGAGAAATCTCTTGATGATGACTTTTGCACTTTTTGAGGATTACTCTTGTAAAGTTTATTGTTTCCATGTCTGATTGCAAAAATATCATTAGGATTCACATCTGATTTTAATTCTGAACTTAAAACTTTAGTTGCGTTTTTATTTGCAGTCTCGTCCGCAAGTGCTATTTTATAAGTTTTATCAAAAGTTAGCTTTTCTTTTTTGAACAGCTCTACCTTCGTTTCGTGGCACTGGAGTCCAATCACAAATGTGTCTCATAGAGAGTCATCCAAATTTTTGAAATTGCAGTGTTAAGCTAACCTTCTTATTCTTGCTGCAAATAGTGAAACTGTTTCGTTCTTTTCTTGTTTAGCTTTACTGAACGTGCAGCGTCCCATTAGCTCCGAAGGTTTCGGCTTTAAATAGTTTGTCATGACCTTGACTATTTCTTCGTAACTTTTGTCTGTTATTTTATCCGGTGATATCAGCTGTTTGACTAACTGAAAAGCTTTTAAGTCAATCCTGACTAACAAATTTGCAGCTTTCTTATTGGCGCTAATACCTTTTGCTATAAAAAACATCTTCATTTGCTTCGTAAACGTTTCCCGGTCCCCAACGTGCATATGATATTCTAGCTTAACGTTGTCGAACATGTCTGTGTATTCTGTCTCACCGTCTGTGTTCGATTCACTTGAGTCGGAATCTGGTTTATCGTCTGCCTTTGCGTTCTCTGTTTTATTTTCGTTCCGTTTGTCTTTGTCTACTTTCTTTTCTTGCCTTATAATCACTTTTAACTTTTCACGTAAGTCTTCGTGTTTTTCGTTATTGCTTACGTTTATTCCACGTTCATTTAATTCTTTTATAAAACCCTCTTTACCTAAAGTATGTGCCCAACTCAACGTTTTATCTTCGTTCCGCATTCGTAAACTTAATTTTCCTATCGGTTTAGTTTTACGTACTTAGTTCATGAGTTATTCACGGCGCGTTCGACTTTTTACATCCGGGAAACCTTTTGCGTATTGCTGTTAATAAACATATTTCTTTTACTTCAATAACATACTCTGCTTTGAGGTGTAGTGCCTTCCCACTCACTGATCGTCGCAGGTTTTGCCCTAGCGATACCTTCCTGTCGCCTGCTTACACGTGGTCACAACTGAACCTCTACACTGCACACTTTCAATCCACTTCAATCTTTTAAATCCTCGTCGCAATTGAGGTGTTTTATTTTTTAGGTTACTAATGAACTACATTATGATGTATTTTCACTAATATTTATTTGCCATAACTCCAAGTTAATATAATAACAAAAGTTCTATATAACCACTTGTATGATTTCGTCAGCATGGAACACGCCATTTTCACGACTGCTGGCATTCGCTCACGCATTGCGCACACACATTTGTGCCGCTACCTACATGTGCTCTAATACACTACACTACGTTTTTACTTTAAACTCAAACTCACATGTTCGTATTTGATTGTGAAATCTTGATTATCCTGATACCGAATACCGCCGCATCCGCGGGCACAGCATTTTGTCAGGAACTTTTTTTTAACTGCGATTTTTTGTGTGAATCATCGCGGAATGATGTAACGATTAACGAGAAAAAATATCGCCTCATGAAAAGTTGAGCTTCAAAAGTTATTAACAATTTATTAAAAAATTGTCGCGGGTGCATTAGTTGTTTGCATATTTCTTTTTTCCTTTGAATATTAGGGCAAAAAGTCACTGAACCTTTTTTGTTCAGTAATAAATTTTCTACTAAATGGTATAATTAAAAATATATAAACATTATAATTTATCGTGGATATTGGTCAAAAACTGCAAAAAAATTGTTATCTTAATCACGATTTTCAAACTAATTTCATTTATATATGAATCATAAGATGTTTAAAATAGTTAGTGCAATTTGAAGGATTGTGCATAGTTAATTACTTTTGGTAATTAATTAGGGAAGTAATTGATAATTACAAAGTAATTATTAATTACATAAAAGTCTAATTGCTACGTACAATTTGAATTATCAATTATATTCGCTATAATTGATAATTACATGTAATTAATTAAAATGTAATTACAAATTAAAATGTAATTATTACTTACGGGAACGTCTAATTGATAATTACATTGGAAAAAGTAATTATACGCCGAGAGCGGATAACTACTTTTGAAATTACTTGGTATAATTACAAATGTCAGGGGTCAAGTATGACCAGATATCCGCGTGGATTTCCAGGTGGATTTACGTGGCGATAAGTTAGAATGGGTGGAAATGGGTGGAGATGGTTGGAAATGGGTTGAAATGGTTGAAAATGGTTGGACATGGGTGGAAATTGGTGGTAATGGTTAGAAAGGATTAAAAGTGGTTGTATTGGGTGAAAATGGTTGGAATTGGTTCGAGATGGTTGGAGATGGTTGGAAATAGCTGGAAAAGGATGGAAATGGTTAGAGATGGTTGGAAATGCGTTGAAATGAGTAGAGATGATTGGTAATGGTAGAATTGGTGGAAATGGTTGGAGATGGATGGAAATCAGTGAAAATGGTTGGTAATGGTCGGAAATGGTTGCAGATGGTTTAAAATGTGAGGAAATGGTTGAAAATAGGTCGAAATAAGTGAGGAAGGTTGGAAATGGGTGGAACTGGGTGGAAATAATTGGGGATGGTTAGAAATGGGTAAATATTGTTGGTAAAGGGTGGAAATGGTTAGCAATGGGTTGAAACAAGTTTAGATGGTTGGTAATGGTTGGAAATGGGTGGGAGTAGTTGGAGATGGTTGGAAGTGAGTGAAAATGATTGAAAATGGTTGAAATGGGTGGAGATTAGTGGTAATGAGTGGAGTTAGGTGAAAATGGGTGGAAATGGTTGGAAATGAGTGGAAATTTTTGGAGATGGTTGAAAATGGGTGAAAATGGTTTTAATGGTTGGAAAAGTGTTGAAATGGGTAAAGATGGTTGGTAATGGTTGGAAATGGGTTGGAATTATTGGAGATGGTTTGAATTGGGTAAAAATGGTTGGTAATTTTTGGAAATGGTTGATAATGGGTGGAAATGAGAGGAGAGCGTTGTAAATGGATGGAAATGGGTGGCAATGTTTGCAGAGGGTTGGAAATGGGTGGAATCAGTTGCAACTGGTTGGAAATGGGTGGAATCTGTTGGAAATGGTAGGAAATGGCTAAAAATTGTTCGAATTGGGTAGAAATGGATCGAGATAGTTGGGAATTGTCGGGAATGGTTGGCAATGGTTGGAGATGGTTGGAGATGGATGGAAATGGTCGGAAATGTATGTAAGCGGGTGGAAATAAGTGGATATGGGCGGAGATGGGTAGAAATGGTTGTAAATAGGTGAAAGTAGGTGGTACTGGGTAAAACAGATGGAAAGGGTTGCAGATAGGTGGAGCTAAGTGGAAATGGGTGGAAATGGTTGTAGATTTGCGGAGACGGTTGTAAATGGTTAGAAGTGGGTGGAAATAAATGCAGATGATGTTTAGTTGTTATATATTTAATCGTGCGCTTCAGAGATGACGCGCACCATTTTGCCAAAACTAGCACTTCTCGGGTTTTTGGTGCACGGGGTCGCCGATTATACCCCTCGGGAAATGCATTACGAGGATGTCACGGAGCAGGTGTCAAAACGAGCATTTCTCGGGTACGCTCCTAGGAGGTGCGCTTCATGGATGACTCGCAGCAGGTGTCGAAAGTAGCTTATCTCGAGGATTTTAGTTTTAAGTTCGAGACTAGCGCATCACAATAATTCAAGCTCTCGGGTATAAGCTAACACATGTCTGGAATCTGATTCTAGGCCGCTGACGATTCTCCTAGAAAACGTGGATTTCTCCAATATTGATTAATAGCGTCCCTATTCATCACTGAAAATTAAAAATTTAAAAAAAAATTAATTAAAACCGCGAATACAATAATAAAAGTTAGAGAATATTACATTAAAAAAGGAGCATACTCTTAGCAATTGTAAAAATATGCATGTCGCATTAGAATTTTTTACAAGCCTCAGAAAAGGCTAATGTCGGAAAATTTACTAAAAATTATAAACAAAATTAATAAAAAGTCAACAAGAAGTAAGTAAGCAAAATAAAAATTTAAAACGGAAAACTCACGCTCTACGATCGCGAACGACTCGTCGCAGAGGACCGTCGTGGTTGATTTTGTCGAAATCGACATTTTGTCTTCAAGACAAACTCAAGGAAATTCTAGGAAAATTTTTAATTTATACGTGGTGTTGCTCGCAATCGTGGAAGCATAGAGGTGGAAAAGGTCCGTAACAAACTCGCTATACTAGCGTAACAGGAGGTACGCAGAGGTGGCACGTTATTGCAGTTCGCTCTCTCCCAGCTGGGAGGTTCATCTAGTCTCATCGGTACATGATGCGCCATCTCTTAGATGTTCGTACAGCTAAGTTATGGTGAAGGGATGAACGAACAAATAGAAAAAATCATTAACCTTTTAAATAAAAAAATGTCAGTCTCCTTGGTTAAAAAATTTACTCATCTTTACAATAATAAATAAATTCACAAATACAATAATTTTCTTCAAAAAAACTCATTTGAACAAATTCAATTTAATTATTAACAGAAACTAAGTTAAAACCCAATCCACAAACATAAACGCTAACATAAGCATAAATAGAAAGAGCACTCCAATCCAACCAAACAAGGTGATTGACCTGCCAGAAGCCGAGTTTGCCAGCATTAGGGAGAAACAGCTAGTGAATCTCTTAAGCGTCTAACTACCATCTTACGTTACTGAGATTTTCAGCCTCGGCCAAAAATTTAATTTCACCCTTTTTTGAAATTCTTAAAGGCGTTGAGACCGCTTTTGCAGTTGATGACGATAATAATAATAATAATAGCTTCAATTCTCTTCGTAACAATATTCTTGATACAGTTAATTATTTCATTAAATCCAAAAAGCAGCATATTCCTTATAATGAAAAAATATTAAATGATAAAATAATTCTTATAGAAAAATTCATAAAAAATAACCCGGACATACTTATCACGAAAGCCGGCAAAGGCAACGTCACTGTTGCCATTGATCGTGCTGAATACAATAATAAAGTTGAAATAGCCCTCTCAGATAAAAAATACTGCAAACTCCTTAATAAATCTCCTCTTTCTTCTCTTAAAGATTTTATAGAAAAGCTAGTCACCAATTGGCGCAAAAAGGGCGTATTCGATGCCGATTCGAGTTTCTCCAACATACGTGCGTCAGAAATTGACAACTCCTCTCTTCCTCATGCTTACGGTCTAATAAAGATTCACAAAAATAATTTTCCTATTTGCATAATAGTTTCCGTGATCGGCAGTCCTACATATAATTTCGACAAAGGCCTTTGCGAACTGTTCAACACGTACTTTTCACGTCCAACATCGTCGGTCAAAAGCAGCACGGAGCTCAAAGAGTTACTAGAAAAAACAACTATTCCCGATAATTTTCGGTTAGTTTCCTTTGACGTAGTATCTCTTTACCGACATCCATAAGAACCTTATCCTACAAGCTATTTCCAAAAAATGGAAATATCTTAACGGTAGGATCAATCTAGCTTGTCGTAAGTTTCTTGAGGGTATTAATATCTTACTCTCCTCGACCTTTTTCCAATTTAATGGAAAATTCTACCAGCAAACCATGGGTGATTCTATGGAGTTTTGCACGAGCCCATGGTTTGCGGAATTAGCTTTGGAAACTCTCGAGACCTCATGCATTAATTCTTTCGGCTCCGACGTTTTGTTGTACAAACGTTACGTTGATGACTGTCTCCTCATAATAAATAAAGATAAAATTAATTCCACTTTAAACATTTTTAATAATTATAATGAACATTTACAATTTTCAATAGAAAATGAGAACGAATATAATAATAGTATTAACTTTTCAGATACCACGATTTACAGAAAAAAAGATAATTTTCCCATAACTAATTGGTTTAAAAAGGAAACAGCTTCAGGACGTTACATAAATTTTTTATCACATCATCCGACATCGCAAAATGTAGCCATTATTTACAATCTTGTTGACAAAAGTATTAACCTTTCTTATCACTCTTTCCATTCTGATAATATCACTACTATTGAAAAATTCCTCTTGCTTTTATCAAAAAATATATAAGCAAGAAATTATATCATATTGCTAATAAAAACTCTGGCACAGCAATTAATAACAACAATAGAAAATTAAATTTCTTAAGACAAAATAAGATTGTTTTGCCATACAAAAAGACCTTTCATATAGAATTAACAAAAACCTTCATAATTACAATTTTTCTCTCATTTCAAAAACCTCCAATAATTTCAGTAAATTCAAAAAACTCGGTAAAGATAAAGTAAACAATGGCGAAATTGGCAATATTGTGTACAAAATTGACTGCAAAGGCCGTCCGGCTGCTTATATTGGTATAACTAAAAGATAGCTAAAAATACGCACACATAAACACCGACGTGACGTAAAAAACAACACTCCCAATTCAACCCTTGATAAAATTAAAATAATAGATAGCGAAAAAAATATTAATAGACGACTCTTCTCTGAAATGTTGAACATATATTATCACAACACTTAAACCTTATACAAGATACTAAATACCTTAAAAATGTTGATGAAAAATCCGTTGATATAATTAAAAGGACTGCCGGTAATTGATTATTAATTTTTATCATTTATCCTCCTACACCTCTTCTCTCTATCTCTTTTATCTATAAAACTGCTGTCGGTCCTGATAATCGATATTAGGAATCGATAACAAAAAAAAGAAGTGGTTTCACACTTACGAAATTTGAATTTCTCGCGCATTACCGATAGTAGCTTTTCCTACCTTATCATCCCTTCACCATAACTTAGCTGTACGAACATCTAGGAGATGGCGCATCATGTACCGATGCGACTAGATGTACCTAGTAGTGCTCTGGCGATGTAACATATCGTCTTTCCTAACGACGACTAGTACTCAAAAACTACCTGTTTTAAATTTGTTATTTAGGACTTAATACAAAAATAAAATTTTTTATTCCACACCCGACCGAAAAGACCAATTTTTGCCCCCTTTTACCATCTCTACCCGTTTCAACCTATTTCTAACTATTTCCATCCATCTCCAACAATTTTCACCCACTTTCGTCCATATCCAACTATCTTCACTCATTTCTACCCAATTCCAACCATTTCCACCCATTTCTACCCATTTCCAACAATTTTTAGCCATTTTCAACCATTTCCAACTTATTCCACCCATTTCCAACCATTTCCAACTTATTCCACCCATTTCAAACCGTCTTCACTTATTTTTACCCATTTCCACCTATTTTCACCAATTTCAAACCATCTCCAACCATTTCCACCCATTCCCAACCCTCTCCACCGATTTTCAACCATTTCCACCCATTTCCAACCATTTTTACCCATTTCCAAACTTGTCCAACCATTCCCACGCATTCCTAACCATTACCAACCGCCTGTACCCGTTTTAACCTATTTCGAACCATTTCCACCCATTTCTACCCATTTCCAAAAAAATTTTAGCCATTTACAACCATTTCCAACTTATCAACCCATTTCCAACCATCTTCACTTATTTTTACCCATTTCCACC
>JAPYZB010002846.1:0-11792 GCA_030522745.1 Eupelmus kiefferi
AGGCTTACAGCGATGTTGCCTCTTCTCTCTGTTTGTTTCACACATTTCGGCAACGCAGTATACGAATTTGAGCACGAATTCAAATTCTGCCGTTACAAACTTTTCAAAAATGTCTTACGAGGCAAATAATTAACTTCCACACCTGTATAGGAAATTACATAATTTTCCATATATATGTAAAAATTGCACATTTATAAAAAATATCAGAAAAGCAGGAACACATTAAACATAGAGTTTAAATCTAATCCTACTAATATACAAGAGCCGTAAAAAATATTTTTCCGGATGCAAATTTCACCCCTTATCGATTAAAAGCTAACAAAGTATTTTATAAAAACTATTAATAAAAAATAAAAAATTTTTGAGATTTGCTCATATAAATTAGTTAGATGATTTTAAAAACTTTAGAACAACATCTTATTAATACACATGTCCAAATTTTTTCTAAATGTAAAGTTTTTTGGTTTCTTCAAAAGTACTCCTCAAAAGAAATAATTTTTAAAATTGACTTTTTATAAAGAGTAGATTTCGTTAAAGAGTAAATTTTACCATGGATTTATTTCTTAATTTTCAGAGAGTATACTCTAAGCTCAAAAGTGCGAAGCCTGGACGTAAAAAGTTTAAAACTTACATTTTAATCTTTATACAAGTTGAAAATTTAACTTTTAATTCATACAGTAATTTTTATTTACTAAATTTAGATTTAAATTTACTAAATTTAAATGTTAGTACAAACAGTATAATATTTATATTGTTTCAACATCTTAGTAACATTGTAACAACATTGAAAGAATATTAACACAATATTGTTGCAATATTATCACAATATTCTTGCAATATTAAAAGAACACCAACACAAAATTCTTGCAATAATGGAAGAATATTAACACAATATTCTTGCAATATTGAAAGGATATTAACACATAATTTTTGCAATATTAAAAGAATATTAACACAATGTTCATGGAATATTGAAAGAATATTGATACAATATTTTTATAATACTGAAAGAATATTAACACAACATTGTTGCAATATTGAAAGAATATTAATACTATATTGTTATAATATTGATAGAATATTAATACAATATTGCCATAATATTACTACAATATTAATACAATGTTGATACCATATTAGTGCAGTATTTTGTATAATACCTGTGAAATATGATGTTTTATATTCTTCTGTATAATATTGTTACAGTTATGTTGCTGAAATATCTATAAAATATTGCTGAGACAAATAATTGATGCAATAATGTTGCAATATTGATTTAGAACTACATTTACACCTGAAAGTTACTTTAAGGATTAAAACCTACATTTTAAACTTTTATAAAGATTAAAAAGTAATTTTTAAACTTTTCACTTCCAAAATTTCGCACTTTTGAGTTTAGAGAGTATACTCATAAATTATATGGAAAAATCATATCAATGATTGTTTTTATTAAATAAATAAAATTTAGTAATAACTTTGTGTCTAGCTTTACAAATAGAAACTTAAAATGATTTTAAGAGGATCTTGAGAAGAAAGTGCATTAATTAAGTTTATATTGTCGAAACAAAACATTATTAAGTCCTAACAAATCTCTAAGTAGAGCTTAACCAACTGTTTCAGTTTTATCAATAAAGACAATCAATTTATACAGGTCTTCAATATAGTCAGTTAATTGCCTATTGGGATCGAAGTCTTGTGGTTACCGACAATCACGGAAGTCCAAATATTTTGCTACATTTTATTTTTTTTAAATTGGAATTTGTCGTCAACTTACTGTCATTAAGTCCAAGAATAAGTTAACAAAAATGGGTCACCGTGATTGTTGGTAAGAACAAAAACTTATCATCATCATCTTAAAATTAATGTTGAAAATATTAAAGTTTTAATACATTTAATTTTCTATTTATTTTTGATTCGCGCACAAAACCTTTCTACAATAATGCATAGAACAAAACTTGAAATTTCTTTATAGATACCGCAAATTTTAAATCAAAATTGCGTACATTGACGCACAAAATAAAAAGACCGCGGGTGCGCCCAAACAAAACGCAAAGAATTGCATTTGCTTTTTCACGATCTTCCAACCGCTGGCATGTGAGCTCACTCTATCGCAAATTCACGGCACGACTTTCATTTGTTTCATCAAACTCGATTTATCCAGCTGGCTCGCGTAGCATGCAGCTGGTCGCATAACGTGAATATCAAGAGCCCAGAGGAAAAACAAAACATTGGCTATGCTCTTTTCCACTCGCACTTTTTATGCTGCATCTCTCTTTTTTTCATCTGCACAATCGAAGAGAACGCTGAATTTCGGCCTGAACGATTTACTTTGATGGGTTGGTTTAGCGTTACATGTGCAGTCGGTGCGAGTCTTTTCTCATTGAAATTTATTAACGAGCCGAATTTACTGAAACAAGACTGTATTGAAGCGGTAAGATAAACTCGTCTGAGTTATTAACAAAATAAAAATTATTTCGTATTTTAAACCATTTTCACTATTCATTATTTTAGATATTGTCATATGTGTGAATGTAGCAAATTAGTATTCATTTTCGATACGGAAGAATTTCGGGCGCCCTTAGCCAAATGTATAGATTATTTTTTTATAAGTTGCTTTCCTTAGCATCTTAACGGAGCTTTTATTTATTTCAAACAGTAATACAAGTCAATTTAGATTATTGTAGTCTCTTAATGCGAAACACTGAGTTTAAGAAATATTCAAAAAATAAATTAAAGAATAAAGAAATGTAAAAAATATATAAAATGAAAAATTAAATTTATACTCTTTTTAAAGCTTTGAATATATAATCGGTTGAAAGAACAAAATGTTCTGTTGAATTAAACGAGCGATTTTCTTTTAAATCAACAGAACTTTAAGCCGAGGTGTATTATTAGAACGATGAATCAACTGTATCTTTTCTCAGTTTTTTTTATAATAATAATACCTCTAATAAGCTTATTTGCCTTCATATATAGTTGATTGAAAAAATGTGAGTATTATTTAAAAGGAGAATGTAATAACAGACAAAGAAAAATTAGAAACTGAGAATTTTTAATGATTTAAACCTAGTCTAATATGTTTATGTTTATTTTGTAAAAATATTCATAAAAACCTTTTTTGTATGTTTCAGGTGAGTTTTTCAGAAATATATCTAAACTATGATTTTGGTATAATGGTCAATTGTGTGAGTAAGTATTAAATTTCTACACTTACAATTAAAAATCGATAAATATATAAAATCTGTGTTTTGTATTAAAAAGCTTTATTGACTATTATATTCCTAATAAATATAATAGAAAATTGTTATATCCCAAATTCGTTATTTTGCATGATTTTTAAATTTTAAAGTAATTTCACTATTTTTTTTAAACAAACATTTCATTTGTTAAGTAATAAGTAATACATTTCAAAGGGTGACTATCGTCGATTCTTTTTGTTTGGAAATTGTTCCTACCACTTTAATGCCTTTTCCTTTATGTAATCAGAATTTGATCATTTGAAAAAATCGATTTTTCCATTTAGTCGATTCGATCTCGGATGCGTTCCATTACAGTCAAAAGCATCTTTGCACCATCCGGGAGCGCGTGCTTTGTTTAACTTTAGTCCAACTGCGTGCGCGCCGTCGGCGTAGTATCAAACTAGGAACTATACCGTATATGTATAGAGTCTCGTAACGCTTATACATTCTCGTCGGTTGCATTCTGATTGCCGTGCCGGGCCAGCGGTAATTGCGCAGCAAGACATCGAAGGCAATGCCGAGTTTCAGAGAGTCGACGCGAAATACTGTTGCAGGAGAAGACGAGACAATGTAAATGGCGCGCCCCGGCTTTTGAAATTTAAAATGGCGGACGAGGAAAGCATAGGAATTTTTGGATATGTCGAAATATTATTATTAACTTGATTTTAATGTTTGACTTTTATTTTAATTTCTTATAAATACTTACTATTTACATAGGTAAATATTTTTTGTTCATTTTAACATAGGCAAATATAATTATACACACTCAGAAATTACATTATATACAATTTTAAAAGCAGATTGAGAATGATCAAGAAAAGAATTTTGTTAAAACAGTTTTATTTAGTACTATTATAATTTTATTTAATTTAGAAAAATCCTATAAATTTTATATGAATAAGAAAATGACGCACGTTACACTAAACGAATAGTTTGAGCTGTGATTGTCTGTGTATCTCGTCAGGAACCTGAATTATACAGACTTTGAAATTATTATAAAACCGAGTATAAAAAAGTTAAAAGTCTTAGAAGTTTTCCTTATTAAAGAAAAATTCTTTTTTTGAAACAATCGAGATTCCAAAAGTAGTTAAAAACTTAATATTGCATTTAAAAATTACAAAAGTGAATGTTTTTTTAAATCTATCAAAATCATCGTTTAATTATTTGCTATGTTTAACTGTTTTGTTCTGCATATTATACTAAATTGATTTTATTCTTATGTTTATACAATTACATAACTAATATGTAATACGTATCACATTTATATTAAAATTTCAAAAATTGACAAAGTAAAATATTCCAAAAAGTTAAATAATGTATTATAATCATTCCATATAAATTATTCCATATATAAATTACTATATATTTACCGTGATAAAAACTTTTGAATACACAGTATATTTTGTATATTAGATATATACAAAATTTATTATATTCCAATTTTAAGAAAATATCTAAAAATTGTATCGGTTTGCTTGCTCTTCCCAATACGTACAATTTCTTCAGGAGAATTTAAGAAAGTCTTAAAAGTTATTTCATCTCGAAAAGTTTGAGTATTTGTATCAACGAGTAAAAGAACATTTTCAGAACCTAAAATTTGAGTTTTCCACTCATTTTAACTTAAAGTTTAAATTTTTAGTTTTCTGTGAAATAAGGTCATGTTAAGAGTTAACTGCTTGAAAATTTTAAAATTGTAATTATATTTTTTAGAGAAGGTATGTTATGCTCTAATTTTATACTTAATTTATGCTGTCGCTGCAGTTAATAATTAGTTTTCAATAAATGTTACTTTAATAATATTGATATAAAATCTAGAAAAAAATAAAATTGTTTTATTTGCGACAAACAATAAATACGATAAAAATTTAATTTTTCGTTGTAATTTGGTTTATAATGAACATTAACATAACTTTTTAATGCTCATTTTTAAGTACTACTCTTTCGTCGTATGTATATAAAGTGAAAGCGAAAAATAGATTACACATATAATAATTTTTAATATTTGGAATCGGAAAAAGGTAAAAATAAAAATCTTTTTAAGTCTTCCATCCACACCAAATACGTCTCTTTATTTGATAGCATTGAATTTTTTTAGCTGCCTATTTATACCAAGTCTGGCATGACCTCATGATTTTTGCCTCATATCTCCGAAACGAGTAAAGATCCGTTGTTGGTTCGTTTTTAATGTAGATTTCATATACCATTGCTCTTACGTGTCATAATGTTCGCCATGTCGTCTCTTAAGTCGTTATCGTATGTACATAGTGTATATCCAACTCGTGATATTCAATTTTACGAGTGCTTTACGCGCGAACATTACTTTTCAAACTTCGGAGAAACAACGTGGTAAATGGATTTTTGAAATAGGTACATCTCGTTGTATTTCAGAGAAGATTTGATGAGTGATATTATTAAATTCTGTTTAAAAGTAATATTCGTCAAAATCGTTGTTCTGTTTGAAAAGAAATTGAAGTAAAGTCAATCTAGGTTAGACAAAATGCATTGATTCATATCATGAATTTTATACTATGATTCATGTTTCTTTTATTAAAAAATCGTTATATATTAAGATTGACACTTGAATGAATATTTAAAAGAGCATTTATAAAAGAAAAAAATGTATTGTCTTCTTCCAAAATAGTTTACTAAATTTTTCCACTTTCAGTAATGTAATTTTCATTTACAAGCTATCACACATATTTAAAGATGAAATAATATTATTTCATATATTTAAACATTTCTTTGCATTAACGACACATCGATTCGAGATGAAAACTAATAATTTCATTTATCTGATTTATTTGAAATCATTTAGGTAAATATCACTTTATACACCGAATCACATAATACAGGTCAGTCCTCTGACAAATCGGTCTTTTCTGCGTACGTTCACACCGATAACCCGTCGGGGGTAATTTTTTTAAAAAATAGTCACGTCTTTCGAGCGTACGTGTTACATTAGCGCAATGTCGGCAATTCCATGGTCACGTCTGAACGTATCCGTTTTACTGCCTCCGCTCCTCGTCAAACTATCCGAGCGTCGCTCTCGCGGCCATTGCGCATTCCCCGGCGAAGGAAACTTTGCGAGCGCCGGCAATGCCGGGAGAAGCAGCTCGACCGCAAGTTCCGAGTGTTCTTCGAGTCTTCGAATGTGTGCGTGAAAGATCCCACACATATACATGTAGATATACGCACACAGTCGCACACCCACACCCACACATATAGATACAGATGAAAACTATCCGCCATGTGCATGCATTCTACTCTCAGGCAAAGTTCGCAGACGCAAGCAATCAAACGGAGACCTGCCGACTCTCGCAGCGGTGGCTCCGCAAATCTTGCTTTTCATGAATTTTTTCCTCTGGCAGAAGGAAAAGAGCTCTGACTTCGTTCTTATTAGGGGGCTGGATACCAATTACAATTTCACGATTTGACAGTATAATTACAGGTTATTTTATGTTATACACATAATCTGCTGGAAATGCGAGATTGAAACTGATTTGAACAGATAAAGTTAGTAATACAAAGGCAAACACCGACTGTGAATAATTATGGAGCAAATAATGAATTGATTTTGCGTCGTCAATGCAGGACTACATTATTTCGATATTAATCGGTTTCGGTAGTCTTCATTGATAGTAGCTGCAGAATAGACTCAAGTGAAGTGTCATAAAATTTAATGAATTTTAATCTAAGCACAGCTGCAACATTTATGAATAGTACTTTATAAATATCAAAATTTTAGCAAGGTCACTTGGTAATTATTTACAACATTTACGCATTTAAAATTATTGCTTAATCATAATGATTGTAGTGAAATTGTAGTTGGAACAGAGATTCTTATCCGATTTTTGACTACTGATTGCTAATTATTAATGAAACTCAAGACCCTTGAGTAAAACTCGTTAACGCTCTATCAGAAAATTTATTATAAGTTTTTATGCTCAACGTTATCGCCTCTTTTTATTGATATTTTAAGACAATTATTTTTATCTAATAAAACTCTTGAATTAAGTACAAGTTCTAGTTACATACAATCAAGGTTATAATATTTATGCGCTTATAAATGTTAGTATTTATGATTCGAAGTCAATACCTACAGTATAATTTCCCTTTCTAAAGTTTGCCTCGCTCATTTCGCGCAGATCTCGTTCGCAAAAAGTTCACAGACCCAACGAAACGAACAGCGCAGCTTTGACCTCGAGCATTTCCCAAACGAAAAGCCAAACCACCGAGTCGGACCTCTTCATAGACTGTATCGAAGCTAAAGCTCGCGCGCACTCGATCTTTCCATTTAGCGTTCGAGCAACCCTCTCCTCACTTTCCGCGAGGTTTTCGCTATAGCAGAGAGAAGTAGGAGTATTACTGGGTTTCAACTTTTGGGCGCTCGCCTGCGCTAAGCCTACTTTCATTGAAACGCCCAGACGAAGCTCGTAGATGAGTTTAGTCAAGTCGAGCCAGAGCTGAGTGCAGCCGCAACCCTTGAATCTCTATTCATGCGTTTTACATCCGCTTTACGTTTTGCTACCTGCGGGGGAGGAGAGGGCTCTAGACAAAAATGAATTTTTCTTCCTTTTTGTGTTTCTATTTCTCCCTGCATATATACGAGTGTAAAGCTCGCTACTGCCATGGCGCTGGATGGCTTGCGATTCACGTTATTTTGCAACGACGTGAGAGAAAGCAAATGTTTAATAATTCATGAAGGATCATTTTTACAGCGGTATTATAAGCGTAGCGGTTTGAATCTTTATCCTTTTAAACTGCTTTTAAGATTTTTATTGAATTTCTTATCTTACTGCTTTAAACTTATTTTCGTCATTCAATTAAATTTTTATTACCAGTAAACTGCACATCAATAGTTATTAAATTTTAATAAGTTTAAAGAAGATTTATTAAATATAGCTTGTTGTTTATGAAATTTAAAAAATAAATTAATTGCGAAAATTGTAAGTAAATTTAGTTTTTACCAAAAAAACAATTCCAAAAATTAAGATAAATTCATAATGTAGATTTTCATATTTAGACATTTAAAGTTCACAAATTCTATACGTATATACTGTATAATCAATATATATACTGTATAATCAATATAATCTGATCTAATTAATGTTTACGACATAAACTTTAAGTTCTCGTTTAATATTTTGCGTAGGTTTCGTCGCTTGAATTCAATAAGAGTACACATCGATTATTTATATGAGAATTCTCATATAAATAATCGATTTTTCTAACGACAATTTGATGTGTACTGTTATTGAATTCAAACCACGATTTGTAATCTTACCATTTCACTTGGTCTTAATTAATTTGACGCTGTATATTATAGTAGATATTGTATATAGGTATTTTCGAATAATTTAATGCTAAGGACTATTCGTACTATGAGACATAATTTATTTTTACTTTTAAAAATGCTTAAATTTCTTTTTAAATATTATTATTTCAAATATTATTCAATTATTATTTAGATCTGAGTTTTACTCCGTTAAAAATATCTCGTTTTTTAGCTCTTTGAGTTATGATATTCGTATATATGTGGGTTTGTGAAAATATTTGTATGAAATCAGCAAATTTAAAATCATTTTATCTCCATATTTAAAAGATAAGTCGATTTGAAAAAAATAATTCATTATTTTTTAAATTCTAATATTCTTCCTATACTTGTATACTATTGTTTTATGATTGAAGCTATCGATACTTTTAATACTTTTTAATACTTATTTTAATACTTTTTAGTACTTTATTTTTCAATAATAATTTTTAATATTTATGTAGTATTAGAAGCTTAGCATTGTGGATAACGCCACGTTTTAATTAAATCATTTCAAGACTCTTTTGAGCCAGACTTTATAGCTATGCTTAATCTAGACTTTTGTTTACTTAGGCGGCTATAAAAATATTATTTTATTTCAAAGGTTTGATTAAAATTTTCGCTGCAAACGCCTCCTACAATAATATTAATGCTTTTTAATATATTTTTTTACACATGTTCTTTAAAAAAATAGGATAAGCAAAAATTTTTTAATAAATTTTAATATAACACTATTTTATCGAATCTTTTCAATGTTAAAAATACAGCATGTTTGTTGAAGTAGATAAGCAATAACTAAGGTAACCATAAAGTTGCAATAAGCCACATCTATTATCTCACATTCGCTTTTATCAAACTAGTCATAAAGTTTTACGAGAGCATTTTGTTCGCAGATTACTGCTTATCAGTTATTTTAAGCTTGTTCAGTCTTTCAATCTTCTATTTTCTGAAGTAGAAGAGTATTAAAAAAATTTTAATATTATGTAATTAGGATTAAAGCAATCGATCTTATAAAAATGTAAGCATCTTTAATTGATATAACTCGATAACGAGCTGAAAAAATAGTATTTAAATTTAAAAGAAAAATTTTATTAACTTTTTTTTCGTAATTAACTTTAAAAAAAGGTAACAAAGCAATATTTTTCTAAAAATGAAAATTGAATAAAAAAGAAATGGGTTTTGTGATTGTCAGTAAAAACTTCAATATCGTTTTAATCTGTCTTGCCTGTCGATACCGTATGTTACACAAAAGAGGTTGTAAGAGTGTTATCCAATTGTAACGATAGTTTTTCAAATTACCAACTTTACGCTAAGGCAGTATTCGGCAAGTGTATGAAAAGCCTTGTCCAGTGCGTTATTGTCTCTCTAGAGTGTGAATGAAATTGTGTGTAGATATTCGCCTGTCGAGTCATGTAAAGCTGTGTTATCAAGCATAATACGGATTCGAGCACAATTCAAGAAAGATTGTGTCACGTCATGAGTAATAGCGTGTATGCATGATCCTGGGTATATCACAGTACCTGATAGTTTAACAATAATTTGTTTAATAATAATTATATATCACTATCAATATTATATTTGATAATTGTGGAAGACTAGAGTCATAGAGTTCTGGATCATTAATCTAAAAAAATATGAAATAGTGTATAAGTGATAATAACGCAGTGACACAGTGTGAAGGTACGAGCAGCTGCAAGAGGATTTAAAATTATTTCGTGCAAATTTCAGTTGAACTGAATCGGTATCCACGCGAAAAGGAATGTATGTGCGAGCAGTGTGCAAACGTCGGGATCTCTTCCATTCTCAGCGTACACCCGTATTGCATCAGCGCGAGTGCTAGTGCTGCTGCGCGGAATCGTCGCAGAGCGCACATTTTTCCACACTCTTTTTCTCATTCGTTCTCGGCTATTTTTCATTTGTTTTTTTCGCGCCAACGTGTCTATCTCCTAGCACGGCGCGCTGGGCTCACCCTCTCCTTTTTTTCTTTGTTCGAACAACTGGTTCTTTTTCTATTACATTTTTTATTTGTTTCTCCACTGTTTCGATCCTTTCTCTCTCTCTCTTTCTCCCTTACACATACACTCTCACACATGCGCGTTTTCCGAATCAGTGTGTTTTCGGAATAGCAACGCGATAATTCATGCATGGGTTGATGGTATCGTTCGAGATGTATGAAACAGAGTGCATACTCTCGTAATGCGTTTTATCGGTTTCGTTGTCCAAGAGAATGGTGCCAAGAACGTGAATAATTGCCAATCGAATACAAATTCTCTTTTTTCTGTTAACTTAAATGTTTTAGTATAGGATCACCAATATTATTCCACTCTCTTCATCTATTTTATTTAAATAAATATTAAATTTTGTTTTAAATTAAAATGGACTGGTAGCATGTCAAAGCTTTTTTGTAAAAAGATAAGCTAAAAATTGTCCTTACATTATCAATTAAAATTCTATTCATTTATAATACAAGCTGAAAGCAAAATATATTAAGCACCATTACTTTAATAGAAATCAGCTTTATTAATAAAATTTTCTGATATTTAAATTATAATTTTATTTTTTCTTTTATAAATCTTTAATGTGCTAATTTAAACTATTTAATTTTAAGTAATAAAATCGACTTGTACAAACTTAAATAAATTATAAGAACGAATATTCATTTTTATTAAATAACTTATATAATATTTATTTGAGACTTGTACAAACTTAAATAAATTATAAGAACGAATATTCATTTTTATTAAATAACTTATATAATATTTATTTGAGTGTTGCAGTAATTTATAAAAAGAGATATTAATCTATCAATATTAATAACTGAATACTCTAAATTAATTTAGAGATAAATTAAATTAAATTTAGATTACATTTCAAATATTATAAATTTTTTCATTTATTTTTAGTCCTCTTCGTTTTTTCTCTTTCCTTTTTTTACCGATGCTTGATTTTTTTGCTTTTATTCATCTTTTAGCTTTCGGCAACAGCATTCGATATACGCAGATGCTAATACCTTCGAGTTCGCTTCACTTATCCTTTTTGGCTTTCTTATGCGTAAAAGTCTCGCGCGAAGAATGTAAGAGGAAGCGAAGGTCCTAGCTTAAAGAAACGAATGCTGTGAGAATACAGTAGAAAGAGGCAGATCGCAATATATATGTAAGTTTATGCGGAGGCAAAAGAAGCAACGCATGCTTCCTAATAAGCGCCATTTGGAAGCGGTTTCCGGGACTCGTTCCCCCCTGAGA
>JAPYZB010002847.1:0-12010 GCA_030522745.1 Eupelmus kiefferi
TTTATACATTAAGTGACAAATGCTTTTATACGTTACGTGTGGTTCATAAAACATGTGTTTGTTTTAATTTACACTTTAGTGCACAAACTTGTAAATAGCACATTAACAATTTGATGCAATTCTGTAAGTTTTGGTAATTAACTAATTCTTATAACTTATTTGGGCTCATCAAAGAACAACACGAAAAATGAAAATCAAATAAAATGTATCAAATTTTTCAGTATTATAATCTTTAAATATTTTCTCATGTCAATGATATTTACTTCTGGAATATAAAAATTTTGTTGCAACTGTTCTTTTGTAAATTGATGTGAACTTATGTATTTTAGTTTCTCGTATTTCAATATAAGAACCGTCATATAAATTTGAACTGTCATATAAATTTTTGAAGTTTAGATTATGTTTTGGCAATGGGATTGTTAAAAACTATCGTAAGTAAAACCACATGCAAGAAATCTAAATTGTAATAACAGTTTTGATAATGACTTCTAATATAAGTTTGACAAAATATACCAAAAATTTTTAAAATTGAGCATTTAATAGGAGACCTAATACAAAAGTTCAATACACAATTCTAATAATACATTAAATCTAAGGCCAAATTAAATAATTAAGTAAAATTTAGTACAATATTTGAGAGTACATAAAAAGAAAATGAGAAAGTAATCTTCGGGTCCAAAGCTCTCGGCCAATACCGTACTTCATGACTTAATTTTACCAAATTTAAGAAGGACATTAAATTCCGACCCATATATTTTCAATTCCACATTCCCGTATCCATATATTGACTTAATTTTACCAAATTTAAGAAGGACATTAAATTCCGACCCATATATTTTCAATTCCACATTCCCGTATCCATATATTTTCAATCCATACCACGTAGCTAACATTTTTCATTTCAAAATCCATTCCGAAAAAGTAAATTTTGTGCAATTTACTTTTCCGATATTACTCCACTCACAGCTCAAATAGTAGGTCAATTACATCTCATGCTCACGAACCAAAAAGATAAGCCACTCGACGTTTTTTCCCTTCCCCCCGAACCTTGTACATTTTTCAACCATTTGTTTAATCTACTCGAAAATTCCGATTTAGGCTTCTCTCTTTGTTGCGCATTACATCTGCGCGAGAGATGAAACGGCGGGCTTTTCAGAGCGAGCCGAGACATCCTTGGCTGCGCGAGTTCAAGGTTCCCGCTCGCGCTGGCTGGCTGGCTTTTCTTATTGTCGCGAGCACTGCCGAGCTGCTGTTATATATAGTTAGAGCACGAGATCGATGCCGCGATGTTACAGTCTATATACGAGAGCGCCTCTTTCTCTCTTGGGTCTAGGTGTGGTGCGAGCCTTTTTGTCGTTGGAAAACGGACTGTTTGCTGCCGAGCTGGGTGGGATTGACATTTTTGAGGGTGATTTTGGAAAATTTTAAAGAGTTAATTAGTTGGGGTTGAATGTTGAGATTTTTTAAAAAGTATTTGCAATTTTTATTGGTACTCAAATTTTGATTGGTTTTACGGAAATTATAAAAAAGAAATTATTGCGTTAATTGATTACTCATCAGATTGAATTTATCGTTATTCGAGGTAACATTGTTTTATTTATTAAAACTAAGATAATTTGAATAATATTTCACTGCTTTAGATAAAGTTAAAAAAATTTTTTAAATATGCAATTGTAAAATAAAAAGAATTATTACATTTTCATTGAGTCATTAAAATACAATAATTAAATTTGATGAAATATAAAAATATCAATTAATAAAAGAATCGATAATTTTTTAAATATAACCTTCCTAAAAATGTGTATTGCAAGCTCTTTATTGTAAGGTTTATGTCGTGTGTTAGTACGATATAATTTATATAACTTGTTTTATTCATAAAAGAGAACAGTAATTTAATTACGAACGCAAATGTATTGATGGTAGCTTTTAAAGTAATAATTTTACAAAAATAATTCGGAAGCGTAATTCACTTTCAGTAATTAATTTTAACAGTGTATGAAATTTTATATTGCCAAAAATATATTTTATGTATATCATGTTTTATTTATATGAAAATTTAAATAATTGTACGCTGAAAATGAATATTTTTCATCAAAACGATAATATCCGCTTAACTTAAAGTATTTAGAGTATTCGACAATCTGAAATTTAAGGACTGCAGAAGATATAATAACACATTTATTAAAAATATTTTAATTTTCAATTTTTCCAACATCACAATGTTAATTTAAATTTTAAAATTTCTCAGTATCATGCCCTTAGTTACTATGGTATAATGCATATTAAAATTCAGTAAGATATTCGAATCGTTACTCAAATTGGCAATCACCTGTTTTTTTTCTAACACAACTGTACAATGATAATTTATCTACACTAAAAAAAAAATTAATAATTCCGTATTTTTAATTATTAACCCATCGCACTGCCAGCATCTAAAAAATCCTCACTTCCACATTTTTAACTACCAACAAAAAGCCCTTTGAAAAATGGCACCCAAGCACCCTCGCTGATAAAATCGATAGAACGCACCTACGCGCGCATCGGCCATACACGCGAGCCAACTACTCCACTCCATTTTTCGAAAAAGCCCCAGCAATCGAACATCGTGTATATAATCCAGATCCTCGAGAGCTGCGCTCTCAAACTCTCGTCCGTCGTTGATTAACCCTCGGACAAGTTGGGGTAGTAAGAGGCGGGAATGGCGGAGGTAGAACGGGGGTGGGGAGGGGTTTGAGTCCTGCGCGCGCGAGAAGTGGTTTTGCGCGAACGGTTCCAAGTGAGATGGAGAGAAAGCGAAACAGGATCAAACTTCCGTCGAAACGTACACTTCAGGTCGGCCGAACTTCCGCGAGCTTGCGATTGTTGTCTTCGTCGATCATTCGTTGATTTGCACCTTTCCTCTCTCTCTCTTACTTTCGTCGGGGGTTAATATAATAAACAGCCGAGACTCGCGAGTTATGAGAAAAGTCGAGGCTTGCGCTCTTGCGCGTTAAACTATAAGATGCAGACGGGGCGCGCTGTCAATTAAAACGTACAGCTATTCGATTTTCTGGGAGTACGCGAATTTCTCTCACCTGGGCACCTTGCCTTTATTTACGACGGGAGTTATAATGAGTTGAAGATTTATGGGTCGGAATTTATTATACGCCGATGGAGAGCCTGGTTCCTTTTGGGGGGTTATAGGAGCGGTTTTAGTGCTCGGGCGCGAGCCTATGAAAAATTTTCAAGTTTAGTAAGAGGTTCGAAAGTTTTATAGCTACTTATTTTGCGCGCCGCGGGCTTTATTATTTGCGAGACATCATTAATATAAAATATGGCGGGAATCGTGCTTTTTTAGAGATCCGATGAAAAAATTTACGGTTATGATTAAAGTTCCGCTTTAACTGCCGTATGATTTTGCCTGACTTTTAGGCGATTCTTAATATCTCAATTATTTCTTTTCCTGATTTCCATAATTTAACATTCATATCCTTTGTTTGAAGATAGAAGAAAGTTTTGCTTAAATAGAAGGTATTATGGTGAACTATTAAACTTCGCAGCAATTAAGTATTGTGAAAATAAGAACGAATGTTTTATGTACGTTACCCAATATAGCCAAAAACACTGTGTACTCACCTGGAACAAAGAAAATACAAAGATTGAAATACGGTGACCATAAGACTTTAAAAACTATTTTAAAAATTGTTTGATAAAACAGTTCTTTTATTTACTTGCTAAATCAAAATAAGAAATACTAGGATTTTTAATCATTTATGTTTAGAAAATTCAAAGGATAAATACGACACAACCACTAACATGCCTCCCGCAGTTCACCAGCCGAAAATAATTTTACACACTGGTAATACCCGCATAATTACCATATCCTAATCCCTTCAAAATCTCCAATTTTGCAGGGGTTACATCGACGCGAGCGCCTGGGATCTCAAAGTATAAGCGCGCTTGAGCATAGAAGGACGTGTAACGGGTTCATCAGCAAGTCTTAGCCTAACAAAGTGACGCTTGCAAACGATTTATTACGCCTTTGATGACTAAACACATGTCGTGCTTGGATAAGTCACTTTCTTCGCGATTTCCGGCTCGGGGTAGTGCAAATTGTAGTTTATTGTTAAATTTTCTTTGATATTTTTATATTAATTATTTCTTTAGCGTTATGATTTCCGTTATTAAAATATCTTAAATGAAAAATTAAATTTTATATGCTTAGACTGATTGAAAAATTTTGGTAAAATTACAGTGCTATAGGTAGTAAAGCTGCCACAGACTGGAAAAATCTAAAAAATCACTTTATAGAAAATTTTATAAGATGCATAGTAAATTTACGTACATTAGAAGTAAAATTTGCTACATAGTATAGTAATTTTTAAAAACTTCCCAATCTGTGGCAGCATTACTATGTCAATTATTGGAATTTTTTCAAAGATTCTTCTCTCAGTGCAGCTTTAGAAAATAAAGAATCAACTTAATACAAACTACTACAGCACGTCTTCTGCACAAATAGCCACAATACGCTAATCAACCATCCCTCTCTAAAAAATCTCGCCGAATCACTGTCAAGCGAAAATATTCAAAAAAAGTCAAGCTACCTTAACTACGAATTGCTAGCTACTAAGCGCACTAGCAACCGGAGAGAAGCAGAGAGAACGGAAGCGAGAGAGAGAGAGAGAGAGTCTCGAGGTTATTGCTAACCAAGAATCTCGCGATTCTACGTGAATTATGAAGCCGAGGCAGCGGCAGAGAGAGAGAGAGAGAGAGAGAGAGAGAGAGGGGGGGGGGGGGGAGAAAGAGAGAACTCGTGTGTATACGCGAGCTGAGTTAATAACATTCCCAAATATACCAGGGGCTGCTGCCACCGCCGCCGCCGCCGCCGCCGCTGCTGCTGCGAACTTACACTCGCGCCGCACGTATTTCTCACCTCGATGAAAGCCCTGCTCATGTATGTGTGTAACTGTGCGCGCACGTGTGTGGGCGTGCGGTAGCTATGTATGCACTCGGCTGCTGCTTGCACGGCTTTTGTGATTTTAATGGTGTGTCCCTTTATTCTTCGGGAAGTCGTGCTCTGATTTCTTTTTTCTCTCTCCCCGACGAGGGGGAAATGTTAGATTACCGGAGGCAGAGCGTAATTTGGTTGCATGAGGAATTGGACAAGTAGATGTGTCTCTTTTTTTTTCACCTCCGCCGCTGCCGCTGCCGCAGCCGCCGCGCTCGTGAAAAGATTGTTTTATGGACTTTCCTTGTTTACGGGAAAGTGTGTTAATTGTTTTATTAGAGTTTTTATAGCGTCGGAGAGGTGTAATTGTTATTATGGCTGAAATATTAAGGGGCTGTGGGGAAAGTATTTATTGTGATGGAATACTTTTTATTTAAAGGTTGAGAAGTTTTCGTGCTTTATTTTTTACGGAATAAATTTCAACGTAAATGCAGCATTTTTGTGCATTGAAGAATATAAAGAAATTTAGTTTTTCATGCTGGGCTAAAATATTGCTGCAATGAAGTTTAACTTCAATAAACTTGCGAGAGTAGCAGAGAGTTTTATGAAAAATACGTGGAATAGTGAAACTAGAGTTATTTTGCAAAATAGTATAAATGATTTTCTTTTAAGGGAGAAGCTACAAATTCTGCATTCTTTGTGTAGTAAATTTTATAGAATTATATTTGACATAAAATGTAATCATAAACTGACAACTTTAAAGCTTGGAATATTCAAAATTGTTTAAAGCATTTTTTCCGTTTTTATATTTAATTAATCTGTTATATCACCTTAAAATTCATTTCATACGTAAAAATATAATCATAAATTTTTAGCCTGAACTAGATCGGGTCGAGCCCGAAAGCTCGATGAGCTCCACATGCTCGGACGGACTTAAGGCTCGGGCAAGACTGGAAACTAGGGTGAACTCGGTCGAGCCACTTCGTGAAGTTTCAGATGTTAATATTATTATTAGGCTGCTAACATTTAATAGCTAACAGGTGGCTGAGATGTATCAATAATTTTTTTGTATAATTTTAAATTTAAAAGTAAAAATAAAATTTAGATATTCGAATTTATAAAATATAAATTTATAAAATATTGCTTTTCAAGCGATACGTTTTTCTCTCTGAAAATATAAATAAATGCTAGATACAAATAGCTAGTTATCAAAATTTGTATGATTTCTTTCCATCATTCATTTAAATCTGCCTTAATATTTATTATGTCCTCTTAGAAAAACATTTTAATATCGTAATCATCTTATAGAATCATATTTAATCAAACTTCTCTACCTTTCTTCTTAAAGCACTTTCTAGTATATAAAAGTAGAGCTCGCCCGAGTTCTCGCTGAGCTTTCTCGACTGGTTCGAGCTTTTGAGCTTGCGAATTGACTCGGCGGCACCGATAAAGCTAAGCTCAAACCGAATTTAGAAGTTAAAAATTTTCATTAACTTATAAATTTTTAATAGTGAAATGGTTAACAGTTTTATAAATTTAAAACATGCAAAAAATTATTTCCTAAAACAAATTTTTGAAATCAAATAACTGAACTTTTTCGTAGTTTATAAAAACTTTCAATAAATTTTGATGTTATTATTTTAAAACTTATCTTTAAACTTTGTATAATATAAAATCTATAAATAATTTTTCATCCAGCAATATTTTATGTTATATTTAAAACTATTTGCATAACCAAATACGATTTGTATTCTCAAAACTATTGATTTTCCACACGGTAAAACAAATTCTCTCGTATTTACTTTCTCTCTAAGTACAACTGTAAACAATGTTTGCAATCAAAAGTAAAAAATCGTTGCTCGCTATTTCATTTTTTTTCCCCCCAGACGTCAACGAAACGGTATAATTTCAAGGCTTTTAAAATGCCCCCAAAAAACGATACAACGAAACAAACGGCAAACTATAAAAGTAAATCAGTCAATATAATCTGCGAGCGTCACACGAGTGATTGATTTCTTTTACGAAAATTTGCTTCCATTGAATTCACATTAAATCAGATAGCACTCGGACTATCGAGCTCGCAGCCGCGCAGACCTAAATCAAACGATTTGGCGCTTACGATTTTTACGCCTGATAGTTGCGCGAGCGCGCAATTTATGGTTATTTTAAAATCGTGTAATCTCCGCTATCTCGTTAATGTAAAATATGAAGCGAGCCTTGCGTCCTCTGGTTTTGCTTTAAAAATTCTGAGCAAGCGCGCGCACGGGTTATTTTATTTTTTATTCAACGAGACTTACAAACCCCGTTAAATCTAATCTTGCTGAGTAATAAATATTGCTAGTAATTAAAAACGAGCTTTTGCTGATCGCTTTTAGCGCTTTGAAGGCTAAATGGAGAAACGAGTAATTTTGGGTAAATGAAGTATGGAAATATGATAAATCCGTTCGATGGTAAAAGAGAGAATTTTATATGGCAGTGAAAGTTTTAAAGTTATTACATTAATTCCAATGAAAAATAATATTTCAGCTTCAGCTGGAGTGGTAATCAAGTGTATTTCTTGAACTATTAAAAATACGAGTGCTTTAAAAAATATAAATAAATATAATTTTAATGTCGCTTTATATAAGTTTTTAGAAAAACAATTTTTCAGTTTACCAGCGTATAAATAAACTTAAATATGATATTAATTTTGTTTTTTTATTCGTATTTTATTGCAGTACCATTAAAATTGAATTCATAATTAATATAATAATAACGTATAATCGAATGAAATCGAAATAAAATTAAAATACTTTATTTTACTTTCATGCTTTTACATTATAAAATATTAATTAATTAATATTAATATTAATTAATATTAATTAAGAAATATAAACATTATAAAATTTCAAATAATATAAATCCATTGTTTTATTTTTAAAATAAACATTAATATTATTTGTTAAAATAAACTTGATTTTATATAGGTTCACTAAACTATTTTATGCTAGTTAAATATTTGATATTATGATTTGGAATTTCATATTTAAATGGAAATTAGTGATGCGTATAAATGATTATTTCATATATGCATATATATATATATACAGAAAATAATCTTAATAAAAAGCACAAAATAATAATCATTTTATCAGTATTAAAATTTTTCAAGCAGGGGAGGTCGTGACGATTTGCGCAAGTGTATAAGTTGACAGTCTCTTCATAATTTATAAAAAATATGTTATTTAAAATTGACTTTAACTTCAACCTTTAATTTCTTATTTATATCTAAAAATAACCTTTTTCTTCTATACAATTTTTAAATACGAAAAGAACCAAATAAAACTCTCAAATGAACTAAAAGAAAATATACTAATTCCGTTCAACCACGCCAAGACAAAGAAAATTTCCAACAGAATTCTTCGACGCTCGTCACTCGACTACCTCCGCCATTATGCAACGAAAAGCTAAAAAGATCTCAGGTCAATCGGCTCGAGTCCGTCGGGAAGCAAAACTGGATTATACGAGCCGTCGTCGCTGGCTAGAGTCGGACTGCTAGCCACAAGCCTTACGTAACAATCGCAGAAACGACCGAGACGGACACTTTTTCTCGTCGTACACGTCGACGGACGTTTATGTACCTAGTGGCCCTGTTCGTCAATAAAAATTACACGCGTCGCTCTAAGCTAGGCGGAAAAACTTGGCGAAACTTTAACCGCTAGTTCTCGTTCTTTATTTTTTTCATTACTTTTTATAATTGCCCGAGCTGCCGAGCTTTTCCCCAGAGCAGCGAGCGGGCGCTCCGTTGTTGTAGCGTTTACACGCGTTCATGAATATTTCATCGGTATGAAATTCAATGAAATTAGTTTAGTTTCTTCGAGGAGATCCTTGAATTTCGCCGTTTTGAACAAACACTCGCCTACCTATTCCCTCTTGATTACCTCGCTTGGATATTCGCGCTCTCTTGAATAAAGGCAAATGTGGTATTATTGGTGAAAAATTAAGTGAAAACTCAAATTTTTCGTTCTTTTTTAATTAATAGATATTACGTGGCAATTTAATTTGCGATTCTATCATTATTCTAAGTTAAGTCTTTTATCAAAGTTTTTTATAGTTAAAATTCAATTGCAAAAAACAATAATAATTTCATTTTTAAATAACCCAAATCACTTAAATTCAAATCATACACAATAAAGCTGCTATTGATAAGCAAAGAAAAAAAATATGAATATTGGGTAGGATGAAGGATTTTCGAGTGTCGGGATGATCCTGAAAAATACGTGGACTATCGAAAGACACGAATCGACCTACTGACATGCATTCGACCCGATGTTCTCCTCCTCGCGCGAAACTTTTGCCTCGGCTCGTAAAATTTCCACGAATCGCGGTTGACGAAAAGTAGCGAGGAGAAAAAAAGTAGAAAACAATATACTGGGGAAAACATAATAAGAAACTTGTCTTTTATTCTGTTTACACGTGTACGTTTATTCTTTTACTCATTTTTCTCCTTTCCAATTTGATGCGGCAAAAAATTAAATGTCGATTTATCCATTTTAAATTTATTTCAAACTTTTTTTTTCAGTTTTTGAACAACATGTACGAGTTTTAAATCTCACATTCTTATTGGATTTTCATTTTAAATACATTATTGAAAAAAGAAAACTCAGTAATGCTTCGCTTTACTTCTTTCAATACACTGAATAGTATCGTTTTCTCTTTTAAACTGTTTTGTAATATACAAAATTATTTTCAAAACTAAAAGTTTACCTAAAAAATAATATTTTAATCCGCGTACTCACATCATCTAAACTCCCAAGACTCTCGACCTCTTCAACCCTCACACCCTAAACAATCATAAAATTCCCCACCACATCACCCGGAAAAACACCAGAACTTGTATATTTTCCTTTCTCCACACGCAACACCGAATCCCAAGCCATAAACGCGAACACAAGCAAAAAAAGAGCTGCGGGGAAAAGCCTCGCGACGGCGTCGATCGTTCGTTAGCCGAAAGCGCGCCGCAGGAGGAGGCAGCCGTGAGAGAGTGGAAGAGAGAAGGGGTTAGTGTGCAAGTAAGCCGCGGCGAGGGCGCAAAGAGCCATAAATCGCCCGCGGCGCAGCGCGCCCAGCTACAAGGGTTAAGGATGTATATTGGCCCGCGCGAGCGAGCTCGCGTATACGCGGTCTGATTCGGGGCCGAACGATGTTGCCACCGCCGCCGAGTTTACGAGAGCGGAAAATGTTGCCTCTCTCTCTCTCTCGAGCGAGCTCGCTTTTGGTCTAACGATTTTTTGGTTTTCGGAGAGGGCTGATGAAGTTTGTGCGCTTGCCGAGTGGAGTCGAAATGAATAGGGTCGTGTATCCGAGAAGAATGCGGGCAAAAATTTTCGGATGTTTATTTCGCGGAGTAAATAGCTTTTAGCCAATTTAAGAGCGGATCTTTAATATTGTTTACAGAGATATTTGCCTACTGCTTGCCGCTTCGATATCGAGGGCTTTACTTTTTATGGTTTTTTGGAATTGAGATTTCGATGCTGAGATTTGGATAGCTGGATAATGGAGAAAAGCATTTTTTCAAATTATTGGGTAAGCTCTTTTTTAAAGTATTTTCTAAAGTTTGATCAATTTTTTTGATAAAATAGAATTATGATTTTTAGAACATTTGTAATAATTTATTCTTTCCTAGAAATGTCATGATTTTAAAACTATGTTTGGATAAATCATATATTCAAGATTGAAAAGCATGAATTCAACTAAGATCTCCGTTAGCAGAAGTACGAAGAATATTAATTTAAAATAATATTGACGTGATCGGAATGAAAAATGGCATGAAAAGTGATGAAGTTATTGAAATTTTATAAAAATACAAATTAGAAGCATGATACAATATTACTCGAATTACTTTGCGCTTCATTTTACATCACTCACATTACAATTAGGTTTCGAAACCGTTTTTATATAAAGTATAAAAAAAATATATTTCAAGAATAATAATAGAAAAATATCTTTTATTTCCCTTGCATCAACAATTTTTAAATAATATTTTACTGATCATAGTCATATTCTTTATGTTTCTAATAAATCATTTTAAACTCGAATAACAGAAAATCAATTTACGAAAGGTAAATTTTTTTTCATCAAAGAATATAGAAAAATATTAACTTTGTTTTATATTCTACTTTTTTTATATAAAAAAAATTGGAAATATCAATTTCGGTTTGTAAAATAAAGCGCTAATTTAACTTAAAATAAAATATATATTAACGGGTATATTCTTACAAAACTAGTATTTTATCATTTTAAATTAATTTTAAAGACTTATCATAACCTTCACAACAATTTGACTAAAAATCAAACAGATCGAAACTACCGATAAATTTCGCCTCCTTAACATTTCACCTAACATTCAACATTCCTACCCAACATCTTCTTCTCTTTCTCTCAAAATCCCCATAAAAAAACTGCGAGAAAAATCTCCTTAAACTCCTTACCCACCTGACTTATTAACGTTGGCATTCTGGTTGGCCGCGTGAGCAATGGTAGCCGTCGGCTGGAGCTTGGGCGGCTCGAGCTTGACCGGCTGCTGTTGCGGCACACTGTGGGCCGGTATCGGGCCCGGGTTCGTCATCGTCGTCATCGTCGTCGGCATCATGAGGGTCGACATCGTCAGCATCTCGTCAGCCGGGCCTTTAAGCGGCGGCAGCAGGCGCCCGCACTATACACCGAGCACTAAATTATCCCGCGTGCGCGCCTCGGCTACTCTCCACTTTATCTGGACGTCGACGAGCAAGCGCCTCTAGCTGCTCCTCCTCGTCGCCACGACAGCTCCTAGCATTCGTACAGCACCCTTATACTATCTTCTTTCTCCTCGACGCTTTCTTTCTCTCTCGCTCGCGCTCTCACTCGGCGGGCCGGGTAAAAAGTTCGACTGACCGACTTTTTTTCTTCTCTTCCTTTTGTCCAGGAGCCAGAGATAAAGTCCGAGAGCGAGTTTCGTTTAATTGAGGGCTTCGATCTCTCTCTCTCTCTCGCTCTCAGCCGGAGTCGAAATTGCTTTTTAACCGGGAGCGCTCGCCTATTAGCCTCGATTCGCAATTCGAAGCC
>JAPYZB010002848.1:0-13842 GCA_030522745.1 Eupelmus kiefferi
CAAATAATTAAAACTGGCAAAATTATTTCAAAACTTCAACAAAATATTTCAAAATAAATAATTTATACATAAAATACTCTTACTCATCAATATCCACTCACAAAACTTTAAATTGCAAAAAGCAGCCCACACCTACACCTTCATTCCCCTACTCCTAATTTTCAAACCGAAGCAACTTAACGAAAGCAGCTTATTAAACCATCGCTCGGGCCAAGGCTGCACTGTCATAATAAACTATAATCACTGCGGGGGACAAACGATTTTCCAATTATGTGTACCTCGGCGCAAGCGCTGCTGTCTCGGTCAGGCTCGTCAGCCGATCGCGACGCTCGACGACGCGCTGGCCTCGCCGACGGAGTTGTTGGCTATGCAGTGGTAGGTGCCTACGTGGTGCTTCTCGAGCCGCGCCAGCTGCAGCCACGAAGTTCGCATGAAGCTGCCTGGGTCCTCGGTGGTGTTGACGTCGCCGTCCTCTAGTTCCTCGTCTGTAATGATACAATTGGCCGGGAGGATCGGTTTTAGTGGGTATTGTTGGGAATGGTTCGAGTTTGATGGTTTAAGTATATGTTGTTGATTGTGGTTCTCGTTGAGTGGAATTTATAATAGGATTCGTTCTGGTTAGTTACGAAAAGCAGATTTTTAATCCTAACTGTTCGTATTGTTGTTGCAAAAAACAGAATTTATGATGCGAATCATCAAAGTTGTCGTTGTAAAAATGGACATTCTTTTAATTGAACAAAGCAAGATGCAGTTGAAGCTGTTCACTGCTTTCGTACTTTTGTATTCCACAAAAACATGAAAAATTGGATCGAAATTATAATATTTAATCTATATAAAATAGATATATAGATTTATATCTATATAGTTTAAATTCAAATTTGTCCCGATGCTTCAACTTTGTAACAAACCTAAACTAGACAATCAAATGTATATAATAAATACAAACGTACATTTTAATTATTACTACGATACTCTATACTCTGTAATAAATATATTATCTATAAATGGATTTAGAATTTCTTAAAGTCAATAAGACCCAAAAAAATCGATATTTAAATTTATAAGTATTTATCTAATTAATCATATATCGTAACATACTTTTAATTGATTTAATAAACTGATCAAAATATCAGCAATTACAAAATAAATTATTTTCAGAAATTCAAAACCTAGCAGCAAATTTTTTTGATAGATAAAATTTGTCATGTCACTATTATTTATCTTTTGCAAGTTTATTAATTTTACTACGAATATTTACTTCATTCATTGTGAACTTCAGTATTATGTAATATAATTTTCATCATATTGCAAAATCATTAAAACTCCTGACTTTAGATGAATTTCATCAATTGAAATTTCATTGAAATAAAATTATCAATCTTTATAGAAAATGTAGAGAAAGAATCCTACGTTCAAATGCATAATATTAGAAAAGGATAATCAAACAATGTCTATTTATTAAACATTTCAACGGAAAATATTAATTCGTTTATTTACGAGATTCAAAATTAACTTCGTATAAACTACATTTAAAATGTCTTTTTGGTTTCAGCGGTTTATGAATAATTGTCTCCCAACTGCAAACATCGTTTTGATAACTTTATAGTCGCAATTCAAAATAAAATCTGGTATATAATATCTTGGAATACGTTCAACGTACTAGAGCTTAAAATTTTGGCAAATGATAAATTTAACTATTATGTATAAGCTTTTAAATTTCCGTGTCATTTAATTTTGAACTGCGAATGTTCTATGTATAATTGTTTCCAAATTTATTTGCACAATCAATTTTCATTAAAATTTGAGATTGAAATAAACGTCTTACTTGACCAGTGAAGTCGCGGTGAAGTAACTTTTATCTCAATAAATCATGTTTTAATTAGAAGATAAATTTTATTTCTTGTTTGTTATATAATTCCAGTTGTTATTAATTAATATAAGTACCGACTTTTAAGTTATTAAAAATAATTTTCAAGTCTAAAATATATTTTACATTAATAAGACATAAATAAGTCTATTTAAGAAAAATCGTACTTTACACTTCTTATTAATTAAATTTTTAAAAGTCAACTTGAACTTTTCTTTATAATTAGTAAATTAAAATTTTACTTTAAAAAATATTCTCTCTGCTCTGTCATCGAACATTAATTTTCTTTTATGAATACCATTCCCTTTAATTTTCTTACTCTGGAACCAGCCATATCTTCAACACCCATCACCCTACCTTCTTAAGTCACATAAAAAAAACTCAACCATAGATCCCAAAACATTTATCATATATTTGCAATACTCACTCGGTAGTCTTAAAACCCTGCTTCCATCGGCCGCGTGGAACTCCCAAAATATATCCGGCAAAGGAAAGCCTTTCACCTCGCAATTAAGCGCGACAAGCTGACCCTTAGCCGCGATCACATTTTCGGGCTTAGAGTAGATCGTAGGCCGACTAGGGCAGGGCCCGAGGTGCAGCAGCTTGAGATCTTCGGGGCTGCCGTAAGCCTTCAGCCGCATGGCTTCCTCGTGAAGACTGCAGGGTGTAGAGTAGGTGCGGCCGTTGCTGCCGCAAGCTGGGGTCTGTTCCATGCAGACGCAGGTGGCTTCCGGTAGGTCCTGTGTTCAGATGGTGGGGGTAGAAGAATGTTTAGTTTTAGTTAGTGAGAGAGTATTTTGAAGGATTGGTGGAATGAAGATTTGGGGTTGAAAATTTTTTGAGAAGTTTGGGAAATTGGATGAGTTTATTGAGTTATACATACATTGTGAAAAAGTCAGATTTTTAGGTAATTATAGTTAGATTTGTAAGCGGGATGGTAAAAATTATTTTTTGTAGAAGTTTCGAACAAGTCGTGAAATTTATATAAAAAATTTTCTCTTTATCAATATAAAATTTTACTGTTTTATAGGGAAAGTTTATTAAGAAAATTCTATGTAAAAAATGGTTATTGAATCACGCTTTTACATATAACAAGTATGCCCTCGTTATCTATTCTATTTCAAAAAGTTTGAGATGTAATTTTCATTTGAAATAAAAAATTAAAATTAATTTCTTTTCCTTCCGTACCATTTATAAAAGTTTCAAAAGTAAAATAGTATCAAAAAGAAAACGCAAAATAATTTTTTTCTATTCTGAATAGTAAAAGTTATAAGTTGGAACAGAGAAATCTACTTAATTAATTAAAAAAGTTATTTTAAATTAAGATATTTTAGTGAAAATTCTCAAGCTTTTGCTCTCGCGGTATTGAAGCGACTGAAATTATTAATCAATTATCAACACAATGTTGATTAATACACAACTATAATTTCTCACTAACAACCCAACATTAAACCTTAAACGCCATTCCGCTAAATCCGCTCAAAACGAAAAAAAAATTCTCCTTCCCTACCAACTCCCCACGCCTACGCCAACCATCCACAACTCGGTCAAACCCATCAAAAAACGCCGTTCCCCCGTCCATCCGAGCCAGCGCGTAATCAGTAAACAAGCGCCCGCGCAAAAAGCTCTCTCCCTCCAACGCCTATACACGCCGCTTTTCCGCAATCAGCCCGCCGCGAGCGCGCAATTATCGAGCTTGATTGTATGATTGCGCGCGCGCGCGAGGCGGCAGCGAATCGGTCAGCGACACCGCGTGTATATATATACGTAAGCCGGGGCCTTGTAGACGTCGGAATTGCGCAATTGTTAAACGAGGGCCCTCCCCGACAGCCGCGAGGAACCGCTAATAGCGCCGAGCCAAATTCGTGTGAGGCTAATCGTCGCGGCGATTGTTCGGCTGGAAAATTTTTGCGGCTCGAGTTTTGTGAGAGCGTCTTGGGGGGATTTATGGTGGGATGAGGTTTTTAGAGAGATAGTTTCAGAGAACCCGTTTTTGTGAGAGTTTAGAAGTTACATTAGATAATACAAAACATTTTTATCGCGTGTTGGTGTATTTTTGGATTTTTTTGGTATTTATTACGTGAAATAATCTTTTTTATAGAATTTATTTTATTTGATGTCGGGATGTCGGTGCGGTATGACATGGAAATCTTTACTGTATTTCCAAGTTTTTGTTAAAATTATTAATTGTATAATGAATCTAAAGGGTTCGTTGGCTCTGTATTAGTAATAGCTAGGGCATTCAGCTCATAAAATCATGCTAGAAATAATAACTGTATTAAAAATGTAAAAAAATATGTTAAACTTTATAGTAAAAACGCATTTATTTTGAAATTTAGTTGGTTTTGTATTTTCAGGTTTTTGTTAAAACGAATGAGTTTTAAATGAATCTAGTGGGTTTATTGGCTTTGTAATAGTAATAGCTAGGGCGCTTAGCTCATGAAATAATAATAAGTATGCAATTGTTTTAGTATAAACAAAATTAGTGCATACGTTAGACCGCTACGACATCCTTTTAATAGTGTTTTTCATCAGAAAAACAGAAATCGCTCCGTCCTTTTAATGAATATTATTTGATAGTATTCAAGCTATAAAATTTGCTTTTTTTTTTAAATATTTGAGATCATGTGCGCATAAAAATTGAAAATTCAATTTTTCCAGCACGAATGGTGCAAAACTTGTTAAAAATATTCAATAATCTTTAATTTACAATACGCAGTGACAGAAACACGAAAAATCTATAATCTGTGAGTGACAAAAGCATAAAACTATGTATACAAACTCATTGTGGCGAAGTCATGTATATATGCCAAAATCCATACAGTGAATAACTAGGAATGGCTACATTTGATAAATCGCGAAAAAGCGAAACTCGTGAATACAGAAACCGCGAATGACGAGGGATGGCGTATTTAAAAACAAAACTAATACTTTCGATGAATATGCACATTCATCGACCAGTAAGCATTTATAATAGACCAATAATCGGTCAATAAAAATAGAGCTAGACTAATCCAAAAATTCGGTATTAAAAAAGCAAATCAAATATCATTTGAAAAATAATTATACATATCTTTCATAATTTCACCACTCATTCTTTCCTTTAAATCCCTGGTAGAAAAACTATCTAGTTTTATCAAGGCCTTGATTATTTAACATAAAAAACTAGACACATCTAGCAGTAACTGAATTAATTTCAACCGGAGATCATTTCAAATTCTAGCTTATTTATGTAAATAATTCTACAGAACTTTTAAGTCTGTTTATATATATTTCTCTCAATTGATTTACCATTGCCTCCTGTTTTTTTTTTTTTTTTGAGAAGCATGCAAATCAGGCTGACTTCAAAGTCTTTAATTTAATTTGAAAAGTGAAGTTGATGTATAGGTGTGCAACATAAGGCGCAACGTAATTGCAATTTTTTTAAAAAAAATTTCATACTTTTACATATGATGGCTTATTATATAACAACTTTAGGATTCATTTTCTACATAAAATTAATGATTATAGAATTAGTCCGTTTTATACGTTTCAAAATTCGCAACTGTCATATCAATTCAACAATACAAATGCAAAAAATTCTGAAAATTCTCATCTTTTATCTAAACGATAACTCCTAATCTTTTATAATTATCCTTAATATTTTCAATTCGCAATTAACTACATAAATAACAATCAATGCAAAAAACCAAGAATACACGATGATCTTTAATTATCATCTTCCAAAAATCAAACGTAAAACAAAAGAATATCAAAAGAAAAAAGGCCTCACATCAGTTTCGAGATCATTGCGCAGCTGGCAGATGTAGTTCCTCGCGCAGAGTCCCTCATTGCGCCTGACGCGAGGTAGCTCGGCGAGACTCGCGTTCCAGCAGGGCTCACCATCGAGGCGCGCACAGACACCCTGACTACAACAGCCACACGTGTCCGGAACTGTACCCAGCAAACACTCGAGTGGATCCGCCAAACACCTGGAATTGTATATCGGTTGCTTGAGATAGTAGGATTGTTTCGTACAAGGTTTGGTGTATGATTGTTTAATTATTGGATTGGGTGGCTTATGACGTAGCGTGGGTGGATGCTGAAAATTTTTAGTAATAAGAGAATGCGTGGACAGTGGGACTTTCCTGTGTCTGCATTGCTATTATCGATGAATTTTGATACATGTTGAAATTCGTCATTTGAGATACAGTTTGGACAAACAACTTCTGTTTGTCAATAAATTATAACTTACTAATCAAAAGCTTTCGTTTACGAAAATATAAAATTTTATTTTCAATAAGTTTTAAAAATCTATGTAAGTATATATAAATGAAATAATAATAAAATTGAATAATACTACAATATTATAGGAAACGTTATTTAATCAATCAAGTTCAGATTTTTTACAGAGCTAATTTAGTTGATGCCTTTTTCTGAGTACTTGATAGTAATAATAAAATTCTTACAACAGAAGACAACAAATTTCTTAATCTGCTAATGGAACTTAAACTTTTCATACTACATTTTTATTTATTTTCTTATAATCATAAATATTATTTAAAAAATTACCGGTGATTTTCATTGGAAAAATCGACAATCGAGTTCAACAAGATTTCCATTTAATTCGAATAAAATTCTTCTTGAAGTAAGTGCATAAGAAGAAAAAGGATATTTCTCTTGCTTCTAACGGATCGCTACTGTGCCGAAAATTAAACTTACATCAATTCGAGGCAAGAGAGCTATACTTGCCTCCAGAATACATTTTTCTGAGTATCTATTCAAAATTTAAACCTCCAGCATAGACACCTTATTCTTTCTATTTACACTAATATCAACCCTTTCTCACAAACCCTTCACCCATCAAACACTCCCACACCAACGATCAAACCCCCAGCCTCCAAACACCACACAACCACCCTCCAAAAAAATTTCCAAACTCACCTATAATCACCACACACGTAGCAGCCCTCGGCGTACAGCTGCTCGGTCGTGCTGAAGCCGTCCTCGTCCTCCTGGCTGGCAGACCAGGGGTTCAACGGCGTGCCCATGCCGGAAGCAACACCGGCTACGAGGAGGGCAGCTAGAAGCATCGGCTGTGGCGTCATTTCGCAGACTGGTTGGCTTATGACCGGCCTGGCTCTCTGCTGACAAGACGCCCATCGGCACAGTGCATATACAGTGGAAAAGAGGAAAGAGAGAGACGGAGAGAGAAGAGATAAGAATAGTGGCTGCACTTGGTGATGCGTTGGCTCTGTGCATTGTTTTGATTAGAGCTTTGATATTTCGGAAGATGTGGATAATGTCAGAATGTAGTGTGATTGAGTTTGATTTTATATTGATTTAAGGAAAATATTTGTTTTTTTTGTAATTAAGTCTCTTAAGTGATCGGTTTTGTTAAGATTCAAGCAAATTGCATTCAAGGTGCAATTAGTGTTATATTCGCATTATGTTTCTTGACTCTAAATTCTGGGATAATCTTGCTCCGTTACCTCGAAGACATTTTGAAGAAAATGTAGTTATTAGATAATATTCATCTTTATCTTACATCTAGTACTATCAAAATAAATAATAAATAGGTAATTTAAATAAAATAAATAGAAAACAAGTAATAACATTTTCAATAAATTTAAAAAATGATTTTCTCTACTAAATTTCTTACTACATTCTAAAACAATAAGAATCTCATAAAAGCAAAATGTTGACCTTAATATCACAAAAATCCAAACCAAATCTATTTTCAATCACTACAACCTATCAACAAACGCATCTTCATAAATAAACTCGCCTCCCACAATAACCCTATACCAGCTCTCGAGCAAACATTAATTCTCTCTCCCGATGCACAAACAATCCCGTATAAACAAAAAATTCATCTCAATGTTAATTAATCCGTCTAGCGCTCTGTTTATTCAATCAGAACGCCGAGAGCTAGATGCAGCGATAAAGCCAGATAAGTCGGCGGAAGACGGACGGATAAAAAGAGAGGAAAGCGAGGCTAGTGACGTATCGTCTCTATATACATGTATCAGCGACGAGAGAGCGAGGAATTTCGTAATCCCAGAGCGACGGATGATAAGACGATGTATCACAGCGTCGTCGTCGGCGTCGATCCCAATGACATAAGAGCACTTTGGACTCGCGACGTGGATGTTTCCATAATAACGATTTTTTTCTTCTTTTTTCGTCGTGTGCTTTCGGAGTGCTGAGTGCAGGTTGGCTGTAGGTAGAGGGGGGATTCCACGTGCTCTATGAAATCCGAGCTGCTTGGTATTGAGGCTCTTTAAAGATTAGGTGAAAGGCGGGTGTATGAAATGGAGATTAATGTTATGACGCGGGTGTAATGAGAGATTTTAGTTTTGTTTCGGGCTTTGATATGTGTGGGTAAGAGAAAAGTTCAGTTATTATTGATGGATTTATTATTGTTTGAATGATTTTTGTTAAATGCTAGCATCACTTTTGTTTGAAAGACGAATTTTCATGAATTTTTATAGCAGTACTAAAATTTAACTGAATACTGCGGTAGCAACTTTAATGATCCCAAACTCCTTTTTATTCTTCCAACGTTCCGACAATACTCGCTGATGATCGTCTGAAATGATTTTCTGTGGCGCTCTCTTAGTACTTTCAAGTTAGACGACATTTACCTGCTTTTCTGCTTTTCTTTTTGTCGGTGCATTCAACGGTACATTGAGAACACTGAAAAGAATATTTAACGTAGGTATGTAAAACAGTAAATTATAAATATGTAAAATTTATTCAATGTCATTTAGAAGTATAAAACCATGTATTAAGAATTCATTTTTTTTAGAATATTTTTTTCAAATATTTATAATAGAGTTTTTAATTATTGAAAATCCATACTGAAATAGTAATTTAGAATAAGTACAATTATTACTTACTGGCAAATCAATCGTAATTATCGGATCCAGATAATCAATACTTAATTTTCCTCTTTTCTTAGACTTTTTAAACTTTTCAGGAGAGCATTGCGTGCATGCATCATTGAATCTTTTTGAAGTATTTTTCAGATTTTTGCGTCTATTAACGGAAACGATGTCAGTATTGGTGGATTCATTTTTCATTTGAGTCTGCGAACACAAGCATCTTAATCCTAAAAACATTTATAATATTGTTTTAAATTTGACAAACTATTAATGATAAATGTGATTTTTCTAATATGATTTTCTTTTGATGCCTTTGTTTAAAACTAACTTCTTTTATTATAGCTTATGTTTTTACTTTATTAATAATCACACCAAATACAAATTTAAATTGAACTGAACCTTATTTTAAATTTTAAATATATTTTAATTCCTGAATAGTCTAAAATAGAGTTCAGTAAATTTTTTCGTCACCATTAAAATTTCAAATTCTCAAATTGCGTAAAAAGAATTGATATTTAAAAAATTCTTGCATCAACAGAGATTCATCATACAAAAACCCTATTGTTACCAAAAGTCATTAACAAAAGCACCCCCACTTTTTCTCCTCACCTTCGAACAACCGACTTCGTCCCCGGTCTCCATCCATCCTCTCCTCTCTCCCTTTCTCGCAATTGCATCTCGGCTCCTCATTACAAAGGCCAATTTTTTCCGTCTCATCCGTCCGCTGCCGTCTTCTCCTCTCGGAGAGCAGAAGATAGGCCGGCCCGTCGTCGCAATAAACCGTCTCGTCGCTGCGCTTACGCGACGCGCGATTTAACCCCGACGGCAGCTTGCGGGGAGCTTGCGAATGGAGCTTCTCGAGCGACTTCATGGTGAGATAAGGATACGGGATGCTGGGTAAGCTGGATTTCGGCTGCCGCTGCGGGGACGCTTGGCTGGGTGTAAGCAATAGGTCGATTTTCGAAATTTGTTGGATTGGGGAGGGGAGAAGGGTTGGGGTTTGTGAGTGTGGCAGTTTAGTGCTTAAAATTTTGTATTGTAATTTTGGTTTGTAAAATTGACAACAAGGTTTCTGTATGTGCAGATTTGAGTTTGAAGAAATGTAGGAATTTTTATCTAGCAGACCATTTTTGAATAGTTCTATTTTATAATAAGGGAGAGTTGAATGTTATGGATCGCTTCCCAATATGTTCTATTCTATGGATTTCTTATACCCATGTCGATAAACGATATCATCTAAAACGCATATTCTGGAGCGATATGCTCCAAAATTTTTGAGATATCGAAATAAAAATCTATGGAAAATTGTTTTCGATTTCAAAATTGTTTTCAAATTGCTATAACTAGTGTTACAGTAAAAAGTTTTTCAAAGGTTTTCAAATAGATCGAAAAATCGTGATTTTCATTTCTACAAAATAATTATTTTTTCAACTATATTAACAAAAATATTTTTAATAAAGAGCTAGGTAGTAAAAAAATAAAAGCAATTTATTCTTATAGTCAAAAATAACTATCTATACTCGTACAGACAACTCTCCTTTCCAGCAAATCATATTTTTTTCGGCCTATAATACCATTTTTATAGGCCGAATTAATATTTATAATTTTATATAAAGGATAAAAAATATTTGAACAGATTTAATAATCTATTGAATTTTTAGTAAAAACTTTTTATTCGAATACATTTTATATTTATTTACAATACAAACGATAGCAAATGGTGTGAAAGTAAATAGTGAATGCGGGCCACTTTACTACAGTGCAGGCTTGTTTATTGTGTACATGTTAACGTTAATGTAATTATTTTCACGCCTATACAGATGCATTCATACAGGCGCTCTCGTACATAAACTTAAATCTTATACCTTATAACATAATAAGTTCAATTTTCCAAATCTAAAAATCAGATATAATTATACTCTTCTTTTTACTAAAATTAAAAAAATACTATCAAAAAGATATCATTCACGCAAACCAACGTTATTAATCAACAGGTACATACAATCTACAACAAAACATTACAATCCATCCCTTACACCGGAAAATAAAAACCATATTCCATATACATCCTACAAGTCACACGCACCAGCTGCAGCGTCGCGCGACCACAAATTCGAATACAAACGCAGAGTGAGAGAGAGAGAGAGAGAGAGCTATCCTATACCCACCAATCTCCGGCCTGCTGGCGCAGCTCGTCGTCGTCGGCGCAGCGGGCTACTTGGCACGAGTCCGCCTCGGACTTGCAATCCGCGATCTGGCTTGGCAGCCGCTCGGGCTCGCCGACGTCCTCGATGATGAGCAGCTCGCCGCGCTCGTAGACGATCGGCCGGACGCTCGCCGAGCTGACGCGCTCCTCGTCCTCCTCCACGGCCATCGCTTCTGGGTTAAGCTGCTTTTGATGGGTGGGTTCGTTAGGCGCTGGCTGTAGGTGTTGGGGTAGTGGGTAGGATGTGTTTTGGATTGGGGTTTGGTAGAGGAGGGGCTGGGTTTTTTGGAGGAGTGTGGACAGAATAAAGTTTAATTATCTCGAAGAAATTGAGCTGCTTTGTTGAGTATTTGTGAGTTAATGACACTTTGAGTGTTTGAGTTTGAAATTTAACTCATTCTTATAGCTGTTATTTAACTAGAAAATTGAGTTTTCAGGAAGTAGTTTTAAAAAATTAGACGGTTTTTATACAAAAATTAAATATGCACTTTCACATATAGTTTAAGGATATTGAAAGTCGATATATGGGATTAGAATTCCATCTGAATTAAGTTTAAACCTATAACTATATATCTTTTAAATAGTATTAAATAAGTATTTTAAAAAATCTTTAAATAAAAGACATTAAAATAATATTTGATAAAAGTAAGGGAATGTTTCGAGCTCGTAAATATTATTGCTTACCGAAATACCTAATTTTCTTTACATCAGATACATTCCTTGTTGAAACATTATGTCATTTATAATAAACCCACTTTATATATCCTGTTTTCATTCTGTAATAATTAAAATTGAAATAGAAATATTTTAATTCAATACTGAAAGATACTACTAAAATTTAAAATATCCCACGATCTCATCCAACAGCGCGTCAAATAAATAGAACTGAAAAGTTGGCACTGTGCCCGCAAATTGATTAATATAATATTTCATCGAATTATCTCTTAATTATTTCAGACCAAAACAAGTTTCACCTGTCAGCCTATAATTCGCAAACTTGCAATTATTATCATTACCTAAATCAAACAAAAACCAACTCCCAATCAATAAATCCAAGCTCAAAATCTATATAAACAACCCATCCACAATTCCCCAAAAAAATCTCAAAACCGCGCCAAAAACACTCGCATCATCGATCGAAAATATCGGTGACTCCTGGCCCTTACGTTACAACTTCTCCGGCTAATCTGCTGGCAGCATCCCTGGCCAGGTGATGACGAGACTGTGTCGTGATCGCCAGCCTCGACGTTTTGACAGCAACAGCAGCAGCAGCAGCGGCGGCATTCGGATCCGGCGGTCGCGATGTTTCTGCGTCAGAGATAAGCGAGTCGTTGATAAAAGTTGGACGAGCGACACGAGAGTGTCGTTTATTTTTGGGCCGAGAAAGTAAGCGATTCGCGGCGTGATTGAGATTTGCGAGGAGAAGCTAGGGACGGGTATTTTGTTTGGTGAATTTGAGTCTGATGGTTTTTTCTGCTTGTGGTTTTTGTAGCGTAAGCTTTTTTACGAATTTATGTGAGAAAATATATGTTTTGGTTGAATTTATTGCTTCAGTAATTAATTAAAGAAATAACAATTGATTAATTTTTTCTTAGTAGATATTATCGAAAAAGATTTTTATCAATAATGCGGTTGTTTTTCGTTTGATCTTAGAGATTGGTCTGCAAATATGGCATTGTTTGAATATTTGCTTTATGACGTATAAAATAATCAAGACGTATTTTTTTGAAACCGTAATAAATTTAGTAGTAATAAAAGCTGAATAATTTCGATGGTACCTTGGCCTTCTGTACTGATATGGCTCACGATCACAGCTACATTGCTGGCAGTCTGTTGAGATAATTTGATTTGCGAATGAAATAATTATGGAATTTTATTTATAAATTATACTTGAAATTAAAAAAATTTTGTTTAAATTATATTCTTTTACAAATGACTGTACAATTGGTGTTAATAATAAAAAATAACTTGATACTAATGCCCCTAGCTAGATTCAATAAAAAGATATTTAGTTACAATTTCTTGAATAATATAGTAAATTTGAGATTTTTCATAAATTATTTATTTCTTTGTAATAGTTTGTAAGACCGCGATTATTAGAAATTAAAAAACATTAATAAAAAATTTTATTACGCTATATATTAGAGAAATAATCTTTAAAAGTACTGAGTTAAGCATTACTGGTTATCTTTAAGTATGAATTGAAATGTAAGGAAATATTTAAACATCAATAAAATTCGAGTAATAAAGATGTACGTAAACGATTGTAAACGGTATTATCATTTACGTAGTGTTTGTTTTCCATTTTATTACTTTCTGTTATGACGTATTAGTCTGTATGATATGAATGCCAAATATTAAATATAGCATTGTAAATCAAACATTGATGAAAAATTAAAGGAAATCACAATACTAAAAATAGATTTAATTACTAACTGAATAAACTAAAACAATATTTTTTGTCATTATTGACTAAAAGATTCCAAATCAATGCACTCTCTCCGGAAATACAAATTACTTATTAAAACATATCCTTAATCACTTAACCCAGACCTTCCAAATAAAATTTTTGAAAATTCATACATTTCCAATCAACCTACTCTATACATTATCCGCAAATATTTCGCTTCAACCAAGCCACGCGTATTTTGGCAATCGCTTTATATAAGCGCTTTAGTGCACGCTTCGAACCCCAGTGGTGACGTGCACTCATGACAGCCCTGTAAATCGGACCTAGAGACCAGGCGACGGCGACGAGGATCAGTAGGGCAAAAGATGCAAATCTGACTCGGAAAGACCGTACGTTCAACCAGCCCCTACTTAAGTAGCGGGATCCTTTCGCTTTTTTGAGGCATTGGATGGAATATAGAAATCAATTAATCGAATCTTAAAGTTTGAATATT
>JAPYZB010002850.1:0-11489 GCA_030522745.1 Eupelmus kiefferi
TTTTAGACTACTTGGAAAGACAGTATACATTTAGCAAAATAAGTTAAAATAAAATACTTCAATTCTTGCATGTTAATTTCTTATTGTCTCTTTTGATAAGAAATTTCATTGGAATGCGTATAATTTTTTTTATCTATAATAGCAATCAGAGTGTAATGTTTGTCTAATAATAAACAGTATAAAAAATTGTATGTTTTATGAAGTAATTATTGCAATTTATTTAAATATAGAGATGTAATTAAAATTATATGAAACTCTAGGTCTTATGGATCAGTATACAAGGCCCTGCACAAAGAGAGTGGACAGGTACTTGCAATCAAGCAGGTACCTGTCGACACTGATCTTCAAGAAATTATCAAGGAAATTTCCATCATGCAACAATGTGATTCTCCATATGTAGTCAAATATTATGGAAGCTATTTCAAAAACACTGACTTATGGGTATGTTCTTGTATTCAATTACGATAAAAAGAATTTTGTAAAGTCTTACATTGTTTTCCATCATATTTTATATCATAATAATGTATATTATAATATACAGCAAATGATCAAATTTAAAATTGGATTAATTCAATAATACTTTCAATTGTATTTGTAAAAATCAATTTCTGGTTTTGAAGTACATTGATTGCTTTTATTTACAATAAATTACAACTTTTTTTGTTATTATCTTAGCTGCACTATGTTTTGTGATTTTAATTGTTAATTTTGTAATTAATTAGATCGTAATGGAATACTGTGGGGCTGGATCAGTCAGCGATATTATGAGGTTAAGAAAGAAAACATTACAAGAAGATGAAATTGCAACCATTTTAAGTGATACATTAAAAGGGTTAGAATATTTACATTTAAGAAGAAAGATACACAGAGACATTAAAGCAGGAAACATTTTACTAAATAATGAAGGACATGCTAAATTAGCTGACTTTGGTGTTGCAGGTCAATTAACGGTAAAAAGATATAATATTATTTTATGACTTTAGAATTTTAAGTTAATCAAAAAGAAAACCATTTTTTCAAAAATTTATAACAATTACTTCAAATTATTTTTGAAAAGGATACAATGGCAAAAAGGAACACAGTAATTGGAACCCCTTTTTGGATGGCTCCAGAAGTTATTCAAGAGATTGGATATGATTGTGTGGCAGATATTTGGTCTCTAGGAATTACTGCTCTTGAAATGGCAGAAGGAAAACCTCCTTATGGAGATATTCATCCCATGAGAGCAATTTTTATGATTCCAACAAAACCACCACCTAGTTTCAGAGAACCAGATCAGTGGAGTCCAGAGTTTATTGATTTTGTTAGTGTGTGCCTTGTTAAAAATCCAGAGGAAAGAGCTACTGCTAGTGAATTATTAAATCACGAATTTATAGGTAAGATTTTAGTATTGTAAATGAATACTAGGTTTTTCTTTTTAATAAAATAACTAATTTACATTTAATTTTTTAGGTAATGCAAAACAGCCAGGTATTCTTAGTCAAATGATAACAGATGCACATGAAATTCGTGAAAAACAAAGTGCCAATCGTGCGCATATAATAAATAACGTAGCAATTAAGGGACAAAATAATGCTGATGACTCGGTACAATTTGTTTATTTATTACATATAATCAGCTTAATTATTAAGAATAAATCTTACAAAAAATCTTTATTTTTTATAGGATGATGATGACTGTACTGGAACAATGAAGCCTCTACCAGAAGATCAAGGAACTTTAGTTCCAAGCCATGATCTCCCAGATACTGGAACATTAACTTCAGCTATGCTGGATTTAGGAACGATGGTTATAAACAGTGATACTGACACTGAAGCAACAATGAAAAGTGTGTATAATATAATACAAAATTTTTAATTATAAATATCAATCTTTTTAGTTTAAAACAGTCTTAAAGTCAAATTTGTTGCTAAATAATTATATCTTACTTTGTAGGGCACAATACTGGGTCTGTTGAATCAGGAAAAAAGTATCGGCCTTTATTCCTTGATCACTTTGATAAAAAAGAATCACCTGAAGCTGAAAAAGTATGTATAACAAAGTTTATAAAAATATTTTTATAAATTTTTTTTCTCAATTTTATGTTATGTTATGTAGGGAAACGGACAAATTCATTTAATACAAAACCCTGAGGTAGAGGCTAAGCCAGAAGTGCAAAGTCCCCTGGAATCTCAGAGGTTTCAAAGTCATTTGCAACTGCAACTCAATCAAATTTCACATCCAATGCCAGAACAACAACTTAACAACATATCGAAAATGCAAAATGTATTCAATGAACGCGAATTTGACTTTGTGAGCATTTTTCTTATTTATGATAAATTCTGTCTCGTTATATATTTAATTATGCTATGTTTATAATTAATTTGCAGCTAAAGTTCCTTTCCTTTGAGGAGTTGCAACAAAGAATGGAAAATTTGGATGATGAATTAGAAAAAGAAATAAATGAATTAAAGAAGAGGTACCAAACTAAACGTCAGCCAATCCTTGATGCCATGGATACAAAGCGAAAACGTCAACAGAACTTTTAACGGTTAGGTACTTTTTAATAATACAAGAAACGCGTGTGATAGATCCAAGGGTGTACAGATGTATAAATAAATAGATATTCTATAATCATGGTACTGATTTCATAAGGAAAAAAAAGTGTCGTTGACAGTACACTTAAGCTGTTCCTTATGAAATCAGCAAATTTAAAAGAAAGAAAAGAAATACTAGCCAATAGCCTCACGTCACCAGTGTAAATTGTTTTACATGATTCAGATAAGAAGAACTACGATAATACTTAATTTTTTAATACTTGAACGTAGTTATTTGTTAAATATACTATTCTTATAGAAATATAATACTTGATAAAACATAGGACCGTTTAGCGGACTAGAAGAGAAAATGAGAGAACGCAATGATGCACATCGACGCGTATGTATATATGAAAGCTAGACTGCTAATTTTGCACTTGAAAAATTTTTACGATATTTATAGTGTTGTAATAGGTACGAGAAGATAAAATCCTAATGTAAAAAATTAAAAGAAAACGTCTTTATAAGATCAGGCTAGGTTTTATACATCTAAACATACGTCGATGCTGTTGTCGAATCGTTAGGTTCTTATCGAATTGCCTTTTTTATAGCAATAATTTAGATGAATTTTCTTCGACACATTTTGGTGACGTTATGTATATGAAATGTCACCTCGAACAGTCATATTTTTTTTAACGCAGCAATCACGTTCATGTTGGGTCTAAAAGTATATACAAGCCTAAAAGTGGAAGCGTTCTCGATTTAACATCAACTTTTGAACGAAATCGTAAAATAATTTAGAGTGAGGTGAATAAGTAAATAACAAATTATTGAAATCTGATATTTTCATTTTTAAGTGCATTTGTAGTATAATATAGTACCCTGTGATTTTGTTATCGATTTATGCGTAAGCGTTCCTAATACTTTATTAATAAAAGTATTAGGGTTACTTGTTACTTCTTTGATTAATATGTTTCATTTATCCCTTTTTTCATCAAATTATACATGACATTGGAACTAATTGATGGCCGGAGCGAATAACTAACTGAACTTCAAAACTGCATAAAAGCATTGTCAAAACAGTAAATTTAAAAAATAAACAAATCGATTTATAAAAGAAAAGTAGCAGGTTGAGAATAAAAAATAAAATCTATTCTTAATAGAAATTTTTTTTATTAAACATTCTTTTAATAATAAAAATTAAAAACTAAAATTATTTTTTGATTGTTTTAAATAATTTTTAAAAACAATTGCTCAAACTTGACTAAAAATTCATTTGAATCAAAGAATTTGCAGAAACACGTATACGATATGCTGGAACTCGATTTATTTACTTTCATAATTCACTCCTTTAGGTAACATATTTAGGTGGTGTGGAGAGCTAGTTTCCTTATTCGATACGATTCTTCAATTAAGCTATCATTTAGAATTTTTTCTGGATGACTTAATATTTTTTAATATTTCATTTTCTATCCTGACAATTTTTATTGGTCTAGAATAAATGAACAATGGATTATGATAATGAAATTGTTTAATAAATTAATAAATCTTTTGTTACAAGATTAAAAAGTTATTGTTGTTTGTAATACCTATTTTAAGTAGTAGTATTTATTAAAAAAAATTCCATTGTCGTTTCAACGTCTTTGAAATGTAATTTATATTTCTTTGTTTTATATCTTAATTATTTATAGAGTAATTATTTATTACAGTATTCATTATTTGTGAAAGCTGTTAACTTCAATAATTGGAAATAATCAGATTTAATATTGTTATTTACGTATTTATCCTTTTAAAAACGTTTGCGTTATAATTCGGTGCTAACATTTTAAAGTTGACGTTAAATGCAGGATAGTCCTCCATATAAGTATTTTTGACAGCACTCAAGCAGAAAACTGTTTATCTCAGTTTTACATAGCAAAAAATAAAAAAAAAGATAATATAAGCGTTGGGCATGAGTCGCTTCCTACTGCCATATAGAGATACAGAGATTTGCCTGATAACGACAGTCACGCACTTAACTTATTCTTCGTTTCTGTGTAATATTTTTTTTTTGCGAGTAAACCCTGTGTGAACGTCTTTCTGATAGATGTGTATTAACGTATCGCCTCATTTTTCGAGGAGAAGTAAGGAAAATAAAGAAAAAAATATAAACAGTGTATTCTTTGGTAAGAAGAAAAGCGCGAGTGACGAATTTTACCGAAAGCGAAACATATATAGATTTTTTAGTATTAGTCTTCCCTGTTACAATTATTGTATTCGAAAAATGTCTGAGAGTAATCATATTGTTAAAATCAGCGGTGTAAAAGAGAAAAAAAAATTATAACATCATATGGTGAAGAATACAACGACGAATTTTAAACATTATACTTGGACGTGAGATTTTTTAAATCAAAGTGCTTTCGGATTATTGTTACAACGCTAGTTGTATATATTATTGATATGAATTTCTTTTAACAAAAAGATCGCAGTGATAGATATATATTGTAATTATTATTATATTATTATTTAATGTTATAATTGACGGCTTAAAAATTTATTCGACTATTTTTCTTTGATTGATTAATTGAAAATTTGAATTATTATCAATAATTGAAATTATTGATTGAATAATGGACTACTAAAATCGATGAAGATTCTTCGTTGATCTTTGCACTATGTGGCTGTAGAGAGAAATAGATTGTATTCATAATGAAATCTATAGTAAAATCTGAAAATCTTTACCATACATTCGTTTGGAGAACAATCGTAATAAAATAGCTACATATTTTTGATATAGAAATTAATAAAACCATGCGCCTTCTCGACCTACAACAAGGTTCCAACGTAAAACTCATTAAATAAAAAAGTCGAATGTCGTCAGACTTTCGAGAAACCTATATAACGTCAATGCGACAGATACAATGTATTACCGTTTTGCTTTTATCTTAAAAGAAAAGTCAAGCATTAACTAATTATAGAATGTTGTAAATCTCTTTGGTTTGAAAAAGAAAATGTGAAAAATGACAAAACAGAATGCAATTTATGCGAATGGTTTGCTTTTTTATAATACCTTGTAATAAAAATTATTGTTTAATTATTATATATACGTTTTTTTAAAACCATTTCGAATTTTTATCCCTGAAAACACTTAAAGCCAGAAATCCTTATTGTGAATGTAATTCTGTGGAAAACGTAATAAATTAGATACTCGTTTATTACTCTTTTAAATGGTATAGAAATGCGATATTTAAAGAATAAAATTTTTATTTTAACCAATATCAAACATGCATAACAAATTACGCTAATTAAAATTTGAAATCGGAATTTTAGTCTATTAAATGTCACAAAAACTCGTTTTACATAAATGATTGAATTATTCATTATCAAGCTAGTCTTAAACCACACTAAATGAGAGTTTTTGTGTGGATTTTGAGTGTACTACATATTTTTTGTTTCAATGTATGTATATATCATAATTTATTAAAATCATGTAAACAAATTTTGTTACAATATGAGACTTTTAATAGTAATTTTAAATTGAATAATGCATATGAATATTTTACTCAAAAACCTTTCAACTTTAATAACTTCTGCCGTTGGTAACAATCTTCAAATACAATAAATAAAAGTGTCTTATGTAAAATAAACATTTTCACGACGCTCGTCCGTTTTTGTAATGATTAAATACCGCGATTACGTCATCATGTATAAGTATATATATCTAAATATATATAGTTAAAGTACAATAAAAAGTTCTTAAACCGTTTTTTCCGACCAATGTTTGCATCTATGAGTACATAAATACTATTTTCGTATATTTTTACATTTTTTTCTTTAAGTTGCTATTTATTTTAATTTTTAAAATTTTTGATTGCTCTTTATTGTTTTTAATTTAGATATTTTAATGCTAAAAAAATGTAAATATTAAATATAATAAATTCTAAACTTTTTAACTTTTTTTTACAAAAGCAGCTCGTAAATTGTCCATATTTATTTGATATAAAAATAATTTTTAATTATATTTTGAATGGATATACATATTTTGGATATTTTTATTTATAATAATAATTATAAAAAATTTGTTCAAGTAAATATACACAGTATTTACAAATAAGAATGTATATAAATTTATTGACCTCAGATTTATACAAGCGGCAGTATACAGTATTACATATGTTACAATTAATACTTTACACAGCACATAAATACACTTGAAATTCACATGACTGTGAACTAAGGTACATTTTAATGAGAGATTCTAGTTAACTTCAGTAAATTTTGAAAAAGTCAATTGTTTTATCTTTTAAACATACATTTATGTATCTATTTTACGATAGTTTTATCGTTTATCACATTACAATTAACAATTTCCATTGAAAGTGTCATGATATGTATGTCAAAATTATGTTTCTTAATTTTTCACCTTTAAGAATATCATTTTTTAATCTCACGAAGTCATACCTTAAACAATAAATACATTATGTGTTTCAAAAATACATAGGAATGCTAATATACCGTCTTATTAACAAAACAATTAATGTTTTATTTACAAGCGAGATAGTGTAGATGAAACACTTCTATTGGATCAAACTTTTTAATGAAAATGCTCAATCTTATAATTATCTTACCAATAATATTATCAACATGGAACAATTATTATAAATTTACAATTCATTTTCAATATCTATAATTAAAATATAAGGAATAACTGTTCTCTTATTCTGATTTCTATACTTCCAGGCACTGTTATGTACAAAACCGCAAATTACTAAAAATACAGAATAATTTTAATACACTTTTTATAACGCTTGACAATATAATTTTATTATATGTAAATCATTTGGCCACTGGTTGTTTTTTTAGTTAACTTTAACAGATTATTGCAATAACCTTATTACATATAATCATTAATTTTTATACACTAATGAAAATACTGATATTATATGAAAAAATATCTCTATCTATGTGGTATATAAAATTAAAAAAGACTTATAAGTCTTTATACATTTATGTAAAAATATTATATATCATTAACAAGTTGTAATATTAATTTCTTATTCTTTGTTATATAATTTATCATTTAGTGAGAAATTCTTTTTGCCTAAATATTTGTGTTTAAAACCGATCTCTCATAAGTCCTTTAAAATTTGATTAAAATGTTATAATCGTTATATTTCAAGCAAATTTTAACATTAGTATTTTAATTTATGAATTTGAAAATTTTTATTAATTTTTATTGCTTGCTTTATAATTTAAGTATATAAAATAATATATAAGAAACTAACATGGCAACAAATACAATTCGCTGTATTAAATCTTATTATAGATCATCGTCACCTATCATACAAAATGCGTTATTTTCTAATAAATCTCCATCAGAATTAGATCTTCTTTCTTGATTTGGAATGGATGGCTTAACTGCATTAGCTTTTTTAACTTTAACACTAGAAAATCTTTCAGTGATTTTCTTAATAATTGGCTCTGTTTTTGCACGAGTATTAACATCATTATCCTGCAAAAATAAATAAAATATTTTAATACAAATTACAGTTAAATGGTTAGGACTGTTTAAAAATGTTCAATAAACCTTTGTAGTCTTGTTAAAAATTTCTGGTGAAAGAGATCCTGTCACAGTTCGACTGTGGCCATCTCTAGTAATGTATGTCCATGCTTTTCCAGTTTCTTCTTGATGTTTTATACCTCCCACATTTTTTAATAAAAGTTCATCAATCATTGATTGTAAACATACAGACATCAATATGGCTTGTTCAGAAGAAATAGTTATCCACTGTAAGTGGTCTTTTGCCATTAAATATTCAAATGATAATTCTAGACTGTATTCAGGACTTTCTTCATATTTATCATTTCCCTGTACAATATCATATAATGAGCTTATTTTTCTCAATTTATTTTATCAATTCTACCCATGAGATTATTATACAAATTTTATTACCTCATGTAAAGTTGTGATGCGCCAACAACGCATTCTAGTAACTTTAAATCCAACTTCTTCAGGATCACCTTCATATGAAGCAACTCTTATATTCAATTCATTTTTTCCTATAGATACTAACACTCTTGAGCCAGGTTGAGGATAATCACAGATACAAGGTGCAAATTGTATATATCCATAGTATTTTAATGACTGAACCATTTCTAGATACTGAAATTATTAAATTTATATATAAAATAAATATTTTAAAATAAATTAATTATTATTTAGAACAAATACAATTTTTCCTAAAGTATCACTCTAATTAAGTATAAGTAAAAAATTAAATACCACTATTAAATTGCAATCAAAGAATAGTTGAATTTTATTATTTCTTTCAGTATTAATAAAGAAAATGTAATAAAAATAATTAAAATTACTTCTTCTTTTGCATCACGCTCTCGCAAAGTATTTAAGCGATGCTGAAGTTCTTCTGTGGCAGGAATCCACCCTCTTTGCACTTCAGCTGTAGCTTGAATGTATAACAAATTCAAAGCTACTGAGTCATGGAGTAACTCAAAATCAAATGCAACATCCCAATACCATTTTCCTACTACTATCCTAGTGCTCATTTTATGCATATTTCTATGTGTAATAATTGGCGATTCAAAGTCTTGTAGTTTTCGCAAAACTGAAATCATATGGTAAATACATTATATCATAATAATTAAATTACATATTAATAAAGTATACAATATAGAAAAATAGTCACCAATAAAATTTTCTTCATCTTGGTAAACGATGAATAAAGAAAAGTAGGGGTAATACTTTTCATTTAACTTGATTTGTTTACACACTTTCTGTAAAAATAAATATTTGATAATATAATTATCCAATGGACATAAAAAAATATATATTTACCTTTAAAATTTGACCAGAATTTTCTGCTACTGTAGCATCAACAATAATTTTTGTACCATTCATTAAGAAGACATCAACATTTTCATCTTCCTCTAAACCAGCTGCATACCAACTTTCTAATTGTGCACTCAATAAAAAACCATTCAAAAGTTCAGTATTATTAATACTTGTATTTTGACCAATTGTCTGGATGTATTTGTCAAGGGATAATCTTCGATCTTCTTGCTGATTGATAGTTAAAGGAAAAAATTTCTTTGGAGGAAAAAATGGTAAAGGTACATCCAAATCCTTCATTAGCTGTTCATGAAGATTATGAAGCTGTTTGTACCTGACGGTGCAATGGAATAAACCATTGATGTGTACATTGTAACCCTAGAATTATTTCCTAATGTCAATTGCACATAATTAAATAAGATTTACATTAATTATACTAAGAAACTCATGCAATTATAATTTAAATTTCTTATTGCACAATCATTTTTAAATTATCTGCTTGTTTTTAGAAAATCTTATATATACTTATAAATAAAAATATTAAAAATAACATCATTTAATAAAAATAAAAAAGAATAAAAGCAAATACTGTACTTTTCAAATTAATTCTAAACCAAAATTAAAAAACATTCATCAAGACTAAATTGATATTTTAATTAGTGAGGAAAAAATGAATAAGTATGAGATTACCAAATATGCATTGCCAGCATCATCAATGAGTTCTAGAGTATCCGGCACAGAAAAATGCATCCTTAAGATTTCTGACTGCTCTTTTTGAGCTATTTCAGTACATAGTCAGGTTTCTCTAGAACAGTAATAAAATAAACTAGTAAAGAACCAAAATACTTATTAAACTTGCTAAATATAAATCTGACTGTAACTCACCTATTCTAGTTTCCATGTGAGACTTTCTCCGAACTTGTTGGATGACCCACCAATACTCAAAATACTATACCCTTCCACTACCTCAACTCCTACCTCCGTATTAGGATCTGGCCTCTCAATACATATGGTATTCTCCCAGGAAGTCCTAACAATCAGGAAGTCGAGCACAGTCTCGAGCCCAACCAAAGCAGTCGAAAAAGCCTTACTTGCTCCAGTCCCTTCGAGCAGCCCTCCACAGACCAGAAAAAACTCCAAAAAAAAGGAGCCTCCAGGAAGAAAGTTTGACAGCTGATGTTCCAGGCCACCCACGCAAGTGAACGTTCAGACTTGGAAGCGCGCCGCAGGATTTTGCTCTCTCCTCTGGTATATACGTGCACGTAGACTGGCTGCACACAAGCTAAGCAGCTATAAACTGGTGTGGCAACTCTCGCGCGCGGGCGGCCGTGTGAGTGGGAAAGGAGAAAGGTCTGCTTGACGCACTTTAAAAAAACAACAGAGAGGGAGAACGAGCAAGAGAGAGAGAGAGAGACACTCACGGAGAGAGATAAAACGCTGCGGTATATAGCAGAGGCGTCAGAGTTTTATCCGATGGCACGAGGAAAAAACGTACACAAAACTATACTGGCCCCCCTGCCGCTGTTATTGTTGTCGTTAACCTTCTCCTTAGCTCTGGGCTCAGCCGGACTGTAACCGATGCACTTTTGATGCAGTCGCGACGCGAAAGAGCGACGACAGGCCGGAATTATATTGGATTTAGTTGGAACGCGCGCTAATCGGATTGTCGGGAGAGCGAAGTCGAAATGTGCGCGCACACGACAGCGAGGCGGCTCTCTCGGGAGTTGCTTGTCTGGCTTGTTTATGCCGCTTTTTTTTCATCGGGCCGCGACGAGCTGCATATTTACGCGGTGCACTACACCGAGCGCATATATATGCGTATATAGCCGCGGTACTTTGCCTCTCGCCGCGGTACTTTGCCTCTCTGCAGCTGCGCGGCGACGGTTTTCCGCGCGGCACGCAGCCGACAATTATATTTTTGACGAGCGCAGCGACGCCAGGCGGGGAGTTTGGGTTGTGCTTGATTGTTTTGAATTCGCGGATTCGCGCGTGGTTGATATTAATGTTGGGGATGCGGTTTCGGGAATTCCGAGTATGGGAATTTTAGAAGATTAGGGTGTTTTGATTTGGTTGATTTTATTTTAACGTTTTCCTTATGGTCTTTGGATTTTTCATTGTTGATTCATTTGGATTTTACTTGGTATACA
>JAPYZB010002851.1:0-11237 GCA_030522745.1 Eupelmus kiefferi
TCTCCAATGAGTGATTCAGTTTTATATACGTGAAAATAAATTTTTGATACTGTGATACTTGAATAATTTTACCGATAAACGTTCTAAGTATTTTTCATTCAGGAAATCTACTTATCGTTAAGTTTTGTCTTTAAATTAGAACACTTATAATTTATTTACAAAAGTCCTTGAAATAAAGATTCCTTCGATAAAAAGATAACATCATAAACTTATACATCAAATTTATGCTACTTTTCATCAATTGTGACTCGCGCTTCTCGAAGACTTATAAATCTCTACAAAAAGATTTCAAAATTCTAAATATTCAGCATAGATCGGGAGCACGCGCTCTCAAGTAGCTCACAATAACTAAGAGGAATCTACATTTTTTCAGGTTTTTCTGTCGGGGACGAGCTCGGCTTTCGAGAGTCTTTGACGAATTTGGAGGCCAGCAGAAGACGCAGCGTACAGAACAGAGCCGGTATCCCTGGCGTGCATCCTAATGTGGTAAGACGCAAACTCACGAAATTGAGATACAATTCCGCTTCTTTCATGAATATTAATTTCGGCTTGCTTTCGTTTCGCGTGGTCTTTTTTTTCCATTAGATACTTGAAAATTCATGGCGGACGTTTGAAATGACAAATTAAAGATATGCGTTGTTGAGATTCAATTTGCTATGGATTTGTGTAATAAGAAGAAATAAAGTTCTTATATGTAACAGCCGTCATTTATAACAGAATTTTATTAGCAGCGATTCAATAGGGAAATTGTCTCGCGTGACATTTAATAAGCGTTATAATTTTGATTTATGAAGGAGACTTTCCTTATAAGGTCAAAGTTTCTCTAATTACAAGATTGACGGATTTGAATCAAATTAATATTTTTATAGTTGTGCAAATTTATCAAACTTGCACGTTTTTAAAATAATTATTTTAAATTTTTTAAGATCTTATTTATACACCATCATTTCTACGTCCCAAATTCAAGTTCTTTTAGCTTAATTAGTAAGGAATATACAATCAAAATTATAACCGCATTACTTTTTCGTGACACATTCATGGCCAATAAATTACAACATGATTATTCATAAACGCCCACGCAATCCATTGTCGTCCATAAACCGTACAACAAAGAACCCACTAACCAAACCCAAATAAAACTCCCCATCTCTCCCAGCAAAATTCCAACTTCATCGATCCCCGTACTAACCGCATAAACCAGCTATAGAACCAGCTCACATCATTAGCCGCATATATCCAACCCGTAACGCATACGCGCACACACGCACAGCCAGCAATAAGTTACTAAATAGTGAAACGTGCGCGCTCCTCGACATCCATTAATATCGCAAAATATACTTTCGTTACATTCGGCGCCGATATAGACTTTCGCTGGAGTAACTCGCTCGGCCTAGCTGTACTTTCGTACCCCACGCGCGCGCCATGTATACATCGCTCTCTCGTAGAATCGCGCTCCGACAAGTAGTAGTAGCCGGGTATTAACGGCCTTGCGGCAACTGGTGCGTGAATGCGTTAGCCGCGCGCAGGATATCTACGTATACACGCAGCGCGAGCTCGAATATTTTCAGTGCATACACTCGCGTTTTAGCACCTCTGATTGACATCTTCGATGAGTAGGTTACAAGATGGTTGTGCAATTGTGGAAGAAGGTGACATCGAGAGGTTTTTTTTGTTTTTATGAAATATTTTTCTTTTGCTAGAGGGTGACGCAATGGTTGAGTTGCATCGCGGGTCGTCTCAGGATATTGCGGTGGAATTAATATGTATGGCTTTTTTTGTGGAGTTGAAGAGTTTACTTGGTCTAGATTTGCGTGATTTGTGCGTGAAGTTTCGTTGATTAGTTTTTTGTTAGAACTTATTTTTCTGAGATTCGAGTTCGTTGTGTTTATGTAAAGCGTGGGTTATTATAGTAGGGATTATATAGCGCTAATTATAAAATTGTATTGACAAGGTTCTTCTCAAGGAGAATATACACCATAAGAATCTGTTTAAATTTTAATGATTCAAAATTCAAAGAAATAAATTTATTTATTTGAATGGAGACATTATAAATTTATTAAGAACACTGCTTAGAGATTAATTTATTAACACAGTTTTGTTATACTATGAGAAATAAAACTACAGATTAAATTAAATGACCTTTTTTAGAACTTATGATTTGGATTAAACGGATTGCTTTTTTAGGCGAGATTAAGTTAAGAAAAGAACTTTTCGATAGTCTTAACTAGAAAAGTACTATAAATTACAGTATATCCATTTCAATGTATTTATTTTCAATTGTTTACCATTAAAAGCCGATAACTAACAAAATATCTTACTCCTCCCTCATATCATCTGAAATCCCAATCTAAAATCACCACCTTAAATCCACAGCTGACAAACCGTGACGATGCGCGGCACGGCGCGATGCAGCAGCGTCCAGGCTCGCGTGTGCCGCCCTTCAAGCCCCTACCTCCCGGCGCCTCCAGGCCCTTGGCTCAGCAACCGGAACGCCAGCGTCTCGTGGTTCAGCATAACTCGACAGCAACGGCCAGCATGGTACGACCGAGCTTCGTTGCTGCTCAGCAACCTCAGGCTGACGACGCGCTGAAGCAGCAGCAACGCGCTCAGGTTGAAGCGAAGCTCAGGCAGCAGCAACAGCTTCAGCAGGAGCTCGTTGCTATGCAGATGCTGAAGCAGCAACGCCAGCAACAGGAGGCCTTTAGGCAGCAACAGATGCAGAAGGTTCAGTTTCCTCAGCAGGCGCTTCAGCAGGCAGTGCCGGCACAGCAGATTAAGAGGATACAGGTGAGCGAGCTGTGAAGGTGGATTTGAGATTTGAAGTTTATGGAAATTTTTGGATGGTTATTGTTAGGAGTGTTTTTATCTGTGGCGCTTGAAAGGCAAGGCTGATATAAATGTAATTAGAGATGGTGATTTGCAATCGAAAATCAGTTTGTACTAACTGTGAGCATTTATTTTTAATTTTGTGGTTGATAAATATCTAATACTCATGCTGTAACAGAATATGAAATCATCGGGATGAGATATATTTATCTATACATTTTTAAGTGTTATAAATATTATCTAATCGAGTAATTAAAAAAATAGCATTTTAATTTTATTGTAGATAACGCATTGATTAAGTTATTTACGTTCATGGAGTGACTAAGTACTAAAAAGTGTTCAACGTCTTCTCTTCAATAAAATAGTTTTTATATTTGCAAATCAAAATCTCCTTCCGAAAAAGACGATTTTCATAGGGACAGAAAAATAAATAGACTTTAATTAGATAAACCATGTAGATTTCCTTATTATTAATACAATTGTGTCTCTTTATTAGGCCCTAGATAGGACCTTGTTAAAGTTTAAAGATTTCTAAAAATTAGACGTAACCAATTTTCATTCAATTAATGAGTAAACTATATTTATACAAAATTTAGAATTTCATATTTTTATTTACAATTAAATTTTCTTGTAAGTCTATTTATAACCGGTACATTTCTTAAATTTATTATGATTAAGCTAAGCAAATAATATTTATAACACAAAGATTATCTGTTTGGATAACATTAAAAAAACAACCACTGGGTTAGATAAATTTGCAGTCTAATCAATCTAGTTTGCACTCAGACTTAGATCTCTATCTTTATCTTACTCATACATTTTTTACTGACTAGAGAAAAACAGAAGTTTGAGTTAAAAACTCCAAATACAAATTCCAGTCATAATTACATATAACTTTGGAGTATCACGAAAAATCATCAACTTTAACTATAGCGAATCAAACTATCAAATTTCAGCAAGCCACATCGCCAGGCCGACTTCCCAACATCGTCGCGGCCATCCCACCAGCCGGCAGCATGACGGCCATTGACAAAACCATGATCCAGTCCTTGAATAAGCCAGTCGCAGCGATAGCTTCGGTGCCCGTCAACGGTGTGCCTGCCTTCGTGGGTATGCCAGCCTCGATGGCTCAGCTGACTGACCGTATCAGCAACAGTCCGACCATCCTCGAAGATTCGGTTAATGAGGTGTCGAAGGATGATAACAATCAGGTGAGTGTATGAGGCTTGCATAGAAAATTGGTGATTTATATTGGTGGAAAAGGATAAATATACTATTATGAGTTATAGATATGATTTTTCTTAAAAAATGAATGTAGGTTATTATCTGAAAAGTTTTTAGTGGGAGCATCGCTTTATAGAGAATTAGTATTACGAGCAGGTGTACATGCATTTAATAACGGCATATGTAATCATTATAAAAGAAGATACTATTTCTCAATTATTTTTACTGTCTTTTAACATGTTTAAAACTTTTATTATTTTTTTAAATTTGTATTAATAATTATACCTATATAGAGAGACGTGTAAGCCTTTATTATTCACGAATCTCAATTAATTTTATCAACATGTAATTAAAACCTTATTTGAAAAGCATTACTGCTTTCTTCCTGCAAAAAATTGGCAGAGTAATTCTGCGATACTTGACTGCGTCTGTTACGCTTCCAAGCTCAGTGTTTTGTTCGGAAGCCGTTACCTAATTTGCTCGTAAGCTGCTACCGTTGCACTCGAGCTCGCTTTTTGCGCATAATTTGCAATCAAGCTACAAGTTCGCTGCAGGAATTAACTTTACGAACTACGCTTACGCTATTTTAACGCCATCCGTGTAAAAGCTGCTTTCTCACTGAACCAAGATAATTTTTTTACAAGCTCGGATCATTAACTTTCCAGCTACCGCTACCCAGCGACGAGGCCGCTTCGCAGGTGAACCAAATGACTCTGATGTCGCTGCAGCCCATCTCAGCGGCTGGCGACAATGACCAGGCCCAGAATCAGGAGAAGCGCCAGTCGATGCCGTCGCTGCCTTCGCTGGCGCCGATCCACGGCATGGAGACGTCGCTGAAGGCTCTAGCCGAGGCCAGCAATATTACCCTTGAGGCTCTCGAGGCTGCTATTCTTCTGAGGCAGCAACAGCTGCTTCATAAGCAACAGGGTCCTTCGACTACTACTACCAGTACTACAACCCATGCGCCGGTTAAGAAGTATGAATGAGTTTTTAAATTTTTGAAAATTAATTAACATTTTGAAAAATTATCTTTGGATTTATTACCTACACCCTTTTGTTGTAGAGACTTTGTTGTTTGATTTTTTGGCGATTAGGATTATTGGATATGTAAGATTAGAATGCGTCACTCATTGTGTAAAATCATTGTTTAATTATTTTGAGATTTTATGCAAGTGTATGAGAGTGGGTGGGTCAGTTGAAGTCTTGTAAATAATATCTTTGTGATAATAGTTATGTCATATACTAAATTTAACATAAAAAATTCTAAATAATTATCAAATTAAAAATTTCTTTTAGTGCTTTGTTAAAATTTGATAATATAAAAATTATACGATATGAAAAAAATGTAAGTATTAAAGGATGAAAAAAAAATAATGATAATAGATTTTAATAAAATTCGTAATATTGTAACAGTAGAAATGTTAACAAAAAGAAAAGAGGTAGAACAATTTTTTCTCTTTCAAGCTTTAGCGAATTTTTTATGGTCCATCTGATTTTCATTTCCAAGATCTCATATTCTTATTTATTCTTTGTTTGACTTCAAGTGGACGTATCGATAGAGAAAGTATTATCTCTTATATCATTTTTTATATCATAATGCTTTAATAAAGATCTAAATAAGATTTTGTGTTGCTATAACCACTTCAAGACGACACTATTTAATCAGAAGATCAAATTTCATGTAATAATTAGTTTTATAAAATAATTATACAAAGATATCTACTAGTATTTGAAGGGTTGAAGACATACTATTAAACGTTGCAAGTTTTTTTGCCTGAAAATTCATATATTAAAAAATTAATTTTGCATTTTAGATATATTCGATTTGATCTCAATATTAATTGTAAAAAATATTTTTCTACTTACTTTACTTCAAATTTTTATACTCAAAAGTAATTAGTTAATTTTTTAACTAGACAATTTATCATAATATTAATATCCATTATTATACTTTTAGCAAAAACAATAACTCTGGAGCAACGAAAGTAATGAACGCACCACGTGAATACTACCCAGTCGGATACGACAAAAACTTCGATGACAACTTCGCCAGCCGAGTCGACCTTCCTGACACTACTTTCTACTGTGGCGACCAAAAACACTTCCCAGGTCTCTACGCCGACGAAGATCTTGGATGCATGGTAACAATCAATACTCGAACCTTTTCCTGATTCCTAAATCTTCTTAAATTTATCTCGTAACACGAAATTCGAAATTCCATTTAAGGTCTTTCACGTGTGCGCGCTGACGGATGATGGCTTGATCATGAAAAGCTTCCTGTGTCCGGAGTCGACCCTCTTTGACCAGACGATCCTCAAATGCAATTGGTGGTTCTACGTTGACTGCAAGTCCTCGAAAAGCCTCTACGACAGCAACATACCGATCAGCAAGAGCTATCAGCTCATGAAGGCCCTTGCCTTCTTCTCGGCCTACAAAAGCCATGATAACTCGACGCAGCATGCCAGCAATGACGAGGAGTCCTAAGAGTAATATTACCGCTGTGTTCGTTTTGTTTTCCTTTTTTTCTTTCCTCAAAAATGGACAGAGTCGTGAAACTAAAATAGTCGAGTGATTCGCGACGGTGTTTCTTGTTTTTACTTTTGCGCATAATACAAGAATTTTCGTAGAACACGGGGATTTAGGATGGTTGTAAAGAAATTTAGCGGCAGGTAAATTTTCATGAATAATACAGCTTTGTTTCATAATTTGCAAGACCATGTAACTGTTCGTGGTTACTTCAAATTTAGGTGCAATAAAGTTTAAATTGAGAAAAAATATACAGAGTTTAAAAATGTTGCCATTTGTGCTAATGAAAATTTACCTGCATTATTTTTTAACAGTAATAACGTCGAGACGTTCACATTTTCCGTAAACGTTGTTGACTGTTTCTCGGGGTCAAAGTATTATTTATTTTATATATTTAATTTACTTTTACCTACTTTCTGGTAGGGATGAGTGATAGCGCGAAATGCATAGAAAGATAAGTGAAACGAAAATGTTTTATCGGAATTTCTAGACGAAATTCGTGTGTAATAACTAACAAAAAGAAGGTAAATAGCGAATCTCATTGTTATTTATAACCGACGTAATCAAAAAGCTCTATGTATTTTGTAAGTATGTAAATGGTTACGAATGTTCGAGAAATGTAACAAGTCACCGTTAATAACGTATTTACGTTATACAACACGCTTAGGCCCTTGCCTTTTTATGTTAAGAAATGTGTATATAATTTATTTACTTTGTAATACAATTTTTTGATTTATGAAAGAGCTACGTTTTTATTTTTTCCTTTCCAAATTAGAACTGTCAAAAGACATAAATAGCTTCTTAAGTGTCACCAACTCTTACAGAAAAGATTAGAAAGTAATATAAATATATTTGAATACAACGTTCCATTTCAGAGTTTTAAAACTAGATGGAAATATCTCGATGAGTTTGTAAATTCAAAAATAATTATACTGGCAAGAAATATCCAAATCTTTGGTTAGAAAATTTTACTGTTATCGATAAAGAACTTTTAAAATACTCACAAATTTGAAGATAATCGAAAATATTTAATAATGAAAAATTTCAGGGTAGTTCAACAGTTTTGACACGCATTGTATTTTGTAGTATTATATTTGGGTCATTTTTTCGAAGATTAATTGATAACAATTAATAATAATAGTTTATAATTTAAACGTAAATAACTCGGTACAAAAGAATCTTATCTTAAGTCTTTAAACAAGAAAATAAAACTATATATAGATAACAAATTTTAACTCACTTTTTCCAGATTTGAAAGATACTAATCTGGTTCAAAGTTGTAGCAGTTTGAATTGGTAAAACAGAATTACTTTGTAAAATTGTAAATTTTATAGCAGGTATGAATTTGGATAATAATTTGTTGCAGAATATTTTTTTTTCGTTGAAAAGAAAATTTTAAACTAAAGTGTTTGGACTACACTGTATAGTAATAAATTTATTAAATAATAAATAAAAGCACTTGTACTTTGCTTGATATTTACATCAACTTCTTTGTTCAATTATATAATTTTAAATAAAGATAGTACAACCATTTTTATCGCTTTAATTTTGCACTCTTTAAAATGAATTTTTATTACTATATTTCTAAGAATTAGAATATTTGTACACAATTTCTGTTAACTAAGTTCAATAAAAAATCTCTTAAATAAAAAGGTTAAAATTAAATACGAAGTCTTAGTAGTTTGATACTTTAGAACGTAAGATAGTTTTTGCATTAAAAGATTATTAGCGACGTCTAAAAGATGAGCTTGTCAGACTGGTAAAGCAAAATAAAACAAAAAACATGAATTTTAATCGGTTGGAGATAATGCAAAGCTTTATGCGCAGCATCTGAGAACTCAAGTCAACGCACTTCTGTGACTTTACAAATATAGTGTAGACTTGTTAAAAACCAAGAAACTTTGTACTTAAAAATATGTTAGATATTCCAGAATTTACGTTTGTAAGATCATTTTGGTTATCGATACTGGTTGTTTCTATTTATATTTATTTAAAGTTTGTGGTGTTTAATTACTGGCATAAGAAAAAAGTACCCCATGTACCTCCGAACATTATTTTTGGTAACATTAATTTAGATTTTTTCCTGGACAAAATTACAATTGGTATGTATTATATTAAATTGATTTTATAATTGTTGATCGAACGTAGATATATATGTACTAATGTTTTTCAGGTGATTTAGTAAAAGAACATTATAATAAATTCCGAAAACTCAGATTTTTTGGCATCTATATATTTCACAATCCCATTTTAGTGATCAATGATCCTGAATTGATTCGATTAATTTTGGTTAAGGATTTTCAACATTTCGCTGACAGAGGAATACACTCTAATTTGAAGGTTGACCCTATGTCTTATAATTTATTTAGACTTCCTGGTATAAGATGGAAACACCTTAGAACAAAGCTAACGCCGATTTTCACATCTGGAAAGTTGAAACAATTATTTCCATTATTGACAGAAGTCTCTGACGAACTCATTAGTATTTGTGATGAATCTTTACAGCATTCGGACATCATAGATGTAAAAGATCTTGTTGAAAGGTGATAATTTAAATAAATTATAAAATAATAATAAAATAATAATAATAGAAATAAATGAAATAATCTGCAAAAAATTTTTCTACAGATTTATAACTGATTGTATATCAACAGTTGCATTTGGATTTAATTGTAATAGCTTAAAAGATCCTAAAAATGAATTTCGAAATTATGGAATATTAGGCACAGATATGGGAAAGTATACAGCTGTTATGAGCATTTTTGCTTCAAACATTTTGGACTTCTTACATATACCAGTATTTAAAAATAGTGTTAACAAGTTCTTTGTAAGAACATTTGGAAATGTGGTTACACACCGCGTAAAAGAAAAAATAGATAGAAAAGATTTCATAAGTTTATTAATGGATTTAACGGACTACAGTCCAGAGATCGAAAAGGCATCGATTAAAAGCGAAATATCTGAGGGTAAATTTTTTCTTAAAAAATTATCAAAAGGCATATTTGCAATAAATTGAATAATAATACAAATTTATGTAAAATTTATCTATAATATTTATAAATAAAATTTAAGAAAGAATAACATAATAGTATAATAGTATTTGCATCATATGATAAAAGTATAATAATAATTAATTAATTTTATTGTTTTAGATATTAGCGATGATAAACTTAATATGTTAGAAGCAGCGGCTCAAGTATTTGTTTTTTTCATTGCCGGTTTTGAAACAACTTCTACAACACTTACTTTTTGCTTTCATGAATTAGCCAAGTATCCCGAAGTTCAAGAAAAATTATATGAAGAAATTGATACAGTTTCGAAATCTCCAGAAGGTTTTAATTATGATAACATAATGAATCTAAAATATCTTGATATGGTATTCTGCGGTAAGAAAAGTTTTATTAAAAACATTTATCTCTGATAAACTGTAAAAAGAAATTAAATTATGTTAACTATATAGATATTTTTTTAAATTCAAATTTGTAATATTTACAGAAGCTTTACGAAAACATCCACCAGTACCTTTTATAAATCGACTATGTACAAAGGATTATGATATTCCTGATTCAAATCTTCGAATTCCTAAGGGTATGAGATTAGCCATTGCAATTTCTGGATTACAAAATGATCCTGACATATTTCCTGAACCTGAAAGATTTTATCCAGAACGATTTTCAAAGGAGAATTGTGCTAATAGAAATTCTTATTACTTTTTACCTTTTGGCGAAGGACCAAGAATTTGTATTGGTAATTTAATTTATCATCTAATTCTTAAAAAGTAATGAATATTTATGAATGCTTAACAATTCTAAAATAAACTTATGTTTCAGCTAAAAGGATAGCCTTGATGCAAGGAAAACTCGCACTTGCAATTCTTGTATCCAAATATAAATTTTCACTTTGTGATAAAACCCCAAATCCATTACCATACAGCAACCGAACATTTTTGCAAGTAACTGACGATCATCTTTATTTAAAAATTACTAGCAGATAATGATTAACACGAGTGGTTCAGTAATAAAAATATTGTTTAATTGGGATAATAACATTACTTAATTAGTTCATATGTACTAGATTTCAAATAAATTGTAATAAGAAAATGTCACAAAAAATATATAAGGTATTTAGAAATAGCAACTATTTTAAAATATTATATTATCATTATTTATAAAATTAAGAACAGGCTCAAATATAATAAAATTTAATTTAAATTTTTCTTTATAAATATTTATTTCATTCAAATAATCTTCTGCGTAGTACTTGTTAAATCTTCCAAAGTATCGACAATATTTACGCGAGACAATTAACAACAAATTTTATTTCAAAATCATATAATATAACAATTTTAAAAAATTTATGGAAAATCGAAATTGAAATAAAAAGCAAGTGGTACTCAACAGCCTTGCTTATGTTTGGTCTTAAAGTCGTTATTCAACATGTATTTTGAAATTCAGCACAGACTTCAAAATTCACTTCTACTTCAATTTTTATTAATCGTTCGTTAGATTGTGATATATACATAGGCGCATGCACTACTTACACATACACGCAGACATATACGCTTCACAACAGAATCGTTAGAGAACAAAAATATATAACTGAAAAATATAGAAATAAAAACTAGATAACTATTCAGATACGTAATTTTTCTTCACTTCTTA
>JAPYZB010002852.1:0-11189 GCA_030522745.1 Eupelmus kiefferi
TAAGTTATAGTAAAAAAATTTAGAACGCTTTTACAAAAGGTGTTCATTATAATGGATTCGCTAATTAAAATAACGATCAAATATAAAAACTCACACAGATAATCTGTAAATGGTAACATTTTAATCTGTTGGATAATTAATTGAGTCGTTTTAAGTTAACGCTCACAACACGCTACGTGAGTTGATATAGATCTCTAAAAGTCGTTTCAACACCTTATGTACCTGCAATTCATCTTACGCTAAGGCGTTCTAAAGAGAATAATACTATTTTACTCACGAGGATGGAGAATATAAAATAATTGTTTATTAAACGGTTGTATCATCGAGTAATAATAAAAATTCATTTATTTTCAATAAGTAATTTGCATATCATTGAGAAATACATTGTTCTTAAATATGTTACATTATTTTTTCACTTACAAGGATAATTTGCCAACTAACATTATTATTAAATTTATTTACCGCAGTTTGTCAATCTAACAGATCCATTTTTCTAAATTAACTAAATAGTGTCAATACATTTTTATAGACTCTAAATGCAGTCTGCCACCTCATACTCCTCTCGACAGATAAAACTAATCTCCCACTTAGATCTCTCGTTCAAAACTCCATATCTCAACCAGAAGAAGCAAGAAAAAAAAACATTCCTCGCTCAGTTCAACAGTCCAGCGTAAAAACCAACTGCTCCTCTTCCTCAGCCCCGCGAAAATTACAGGCATAATACAGCCATTCTCCTGGCAATACGAAAAAAAAGACAAGCGATGTAATAACTCAAGAAAATTTCCATTCCCCTCGCGTTGCCGGAAGGCAAAGCTCGTCTCTTTATCGCCTGAGGGGCTCGCGTGCCGATCGCGCCTCTTATTCCTTCGAGTTTCCTTTATTAGTCTATATATACATTCGTGATAGTTTTATAAAGAGCGAAAATTTCGTTCGTCTCACGTTAATCGCGCGCTTTTTTTTTGTATAAGTTACGTCCTTTTTCGTTTCTTTACTCGAGAAGTTGACCAACGAGTCCAGAGCGTGGAAAAACGCTTGGCACTTTTTTGTTTCTTAGGCGGTTGCGGAAATGTACGGGCATCGATGAGATTCGAGATGATTCAGTAATGAGCTGGTTGCGTTTAGGTAAGCGTTGTGCTTGCAGAGATGTTTATTGTTTGTTAGAGTGGAGCTTGGGCGACGTGAGAAATACGGGATGTCTATCGTAGAAAAGACTGACTAAATTTATCGAAGAGATAGTCTAATAGTTTGTTTGCTTACTGAGCGTTACCTTGGGTGATAAGGAAGCTAATGCATTGCTTAGGTGGATGTAGAGGTGGTTTAAGTTTCTTGACTACCGGTTAAATAAGCAGGTTCGAAATTTGTAAGAATTGTAGTAAACTTGAAAATATGTTTTGCATAAATTAACATTACTTGAATGAAAATTATTTCAAACTACTGATTTGGAAGATATGTTTAGTTGAATTAATTTTTATTTCGCAGATAAATATTTTTTCGGTTGTAAGCTACGTTTAAATTTAATATATTCATGCAAAATAAAATTAGATAAAAATCAAATTAAAAATAAAAGTTTTGAGAAGAATTGCATAACATTTATTCTATGATAAAATTTTTTTATTATCTAAGGATCAGCTATAAAAATGAAAATTGAATTAATTTACTCTTAATATTTTTTATTAATAATTTATTAAAAATTTTATGCAAATTATTTTATTGTTTCATAAAAATTAAACTACCTTACGATTAAAATTATAATCAATTCTCTAATTTACTACCCTCGCAAAATTTATTTGTTTAAAAATAAATAATTTTTTTTAATTTTTAAAAAATAAACGCAAAATAATTTTTTAAAAATCATATGCAAATTGTTATATTATTTTATAAAAACTAACCTATCTGACTACTAAATTTTGATCAATAATTTATTAGTACAAACTTTGTTTTGCATGACATAATTTTAATAAAAAAATTCTCAAAATTATTTTAAGCATCCTCCATTAAAAAGACTTCCGTACCAACTTGCGCTTATCGATTTAGCAAAAAGCCTCAATAATTCATCACCACAAAGAAAGCTTTCAAATACCCAAGTCTATGATAAAAACCGTTAATTCTCACTTCGCAAAACCAGCAATAAAAATTCCTACTCACGTTTAGTGAATCCAGCGAAGCACAGTATATTCTTCATCTTGTCCTATATCAACCCCCAAAATCAGCTGCAAACGAACATAAAACAACTCCTCCAGAACCTTAACTGCTATCCTGCTCAAAAATCAACAATCATCCAGCTCGTCGATCTTCCTACCAATCACATAAATCCTCCGATTCTCCAACAAACTCAAACTAAAACAACGCAAACTGAACTTCGCGCTCGCTTCAAAGCAGTCGCACATCCGCGAACAGAGAGGAACAAAGTAGGCAAGAGCCAGCGCGAGGAAGAAATGCGCGTCCACTTCCTTGGACGATCTTACTGCGAGTGCAAGCTAAGAGCAGCGAGCCGAGCGCTCAGCTAGCCGTGCGTATATATGTGATGCGCGCGTCGGTACTGGCCGAGCCGATCGGATTTTTCGATCTTATGAGAAATCGGCGCGGGCCCGGGGAGATAACAGCCACTTGGGGAGTGAGGCTGGAAGAAAGAGAGAGAGAGAGGCAAGGGCCGTAGAAGTAGATAAGAGGGAGGAGAGAACGTCATGAGGAGTACAGCTGCGTGAACGGTTGCGTGGCTGTATATGTATACAAGAGCTTTATCTATCTGGGTCTGGGGGCGATTGATGCGGGCCGTCTAGAGAGCTTTCCGAGCTTTCTTCCTTACTTGCGAAAATGAAGCTCGCACGTGACGGAGGAAAACGCGGAGCGTTAGTTTGGCGAGCACGTGGAGAGATAAGGAACGGTTTTCTGATGATTGGAGAAAGGATTGATTTGACTAGGCGGAGGGAAAATTAGTTGCAAGTTTTGCGGTTTTTGAGTGAAGTTTGTTTTGTTTTTGGTGAGGAAAGCTGCTGTCAGCAGATAATCTAAGAAAGCAGATAATATAGAAAGTTTGGCGTCGCAAAAAATTAAATTGTTTACGAGAGATGTGATGAATGACGGAGTCAGGCGGGATTTATGAGTGGGGCTCTTTCAATTTCTTTAAATAAAAGAAATTGAAAGAGCTTCTATATTATTTTGATGTAATTGTTTTCCAGATTAATGTTTCTTTTTTATTTTTGAATGTAATAAAAGAATTTTTAATTAACTGTTGCTACAAAAATATAACGGTTATTATTAATGATTTCATTAAATTTGTATACAAATGTATAGCTCCATAATACTTGACTTGTAATCTTGATTATTATATGATAAAAATAAAATGTGATAATAATTTGAACTTTATTTCCTGAAATAATATTAAACAGTTGTTACCTTCTAAACTGTCTGCATGGTTATCATTGATTATTTCATAATTCATTATTAGCACACACTTTCCTTAGCATTATCAAAATTCGTGACCTAATTATCTTACAATCGAGAGTGATTGTAGCTAGTAATTTTGAAATTCCGCCAATTCTTAAATAATTCATAACTTTTGAAATATCAAATTTTATCTATTATTTATAAAAATTATAAATAATATAAAAAATAATAGAATTTAAATATGAATTATTAATCGTAGCTTGCTTTACAATTAATAAATTTTAAAACAATAAATTTATTTAAAATTTATTACTCATCTTAAATTTAAACTTATAATCTAGAAAAATCCTTAACATACATATCTATATTAGTAGGTAGTACAATATCAAATAACTTATTTCGAAAGATCGATCTTTGTCTTTAAATATTATGATCTTTAACTTTCTTATTATTTAGATATAATGTATTCGACAATTATGCAGTTAAAAAAAGAAAATTTTCTGGATCTATAAATAAAATCTAATGCAACATACATAAATATTAGAAATTTATAATATTTAATAAAGAACACAATACAAAGAAAGTAAATAAATAAATATTGATAAATTGATTATACCTTTTGAAGTTCTTTTCTCTGTCTTAAACTTAGATAAACATTTATAAATATTAATTCAGATAAATATTCATATTTATTTTTAGCTAAGAGTTTGTGCGAATGAAATTTTTTTTGTTAAGTAGAATAAACAAAATGACTGTTTTTATTAGGTAGAAATAAACTTTTTATAAGTTTATGTAACTACAACTTGTAAAAACAATTAATGAAAATGTAAACATAATTATTGAATAATTTACTTCAGTTCTATAGCTAGGTAACTTTTAAAAATTTATGTAAACAAATTCATTCTTTTAAAAATTGTAAATACTATTAATAACAATCTTATTGAATCTATAAGAATTAGATCTATAAGAACACATAGATTATTTGGATACTTCCAAGATTTTCGGAAATACCCACATACAGGTAACTATTTTTATAATAGTAACAATCATTTACACCAAAATTATAATCTAATTTGAAACGTTATGCCTAGTAAATCAAAATTCTGTTTGGCTATAAGAATAGAATTTTAGATTTTACATTCGAATGAAAAAATATATTCTCCAACATTAAATTTTACTATTTTTATTTTGATTTTAAAATTATTTACATTTTTTATTGTTCAATTTTAACTTTAATTTCACCAGATTTACTTTCATCCTTTTTTCGGTTTTTCTTCTTCTCTCGATTTTCTTCTATCTCCTGGAGGTCTTCCTCCGTCAAAGCAAAGTCTATAAGAAAAAATGAAATATATAAAAATCTAATAATTTATAATATGTTATATGCCGTCTTTATCATATATGCGTTTGAACCTAGAATTTTCGTAATTTTCTACGTAATTGGCTTTATCCCATGCGTAAATTATATAAAGTCTCTTTACAAAAATTATTTATATTTTATTTATAATTATTTATTCGTTATCTATTTGGCTCAAAAGATGCGGGAAGCTTTCTTTTATTTGTTTTAATTTATTTTCATTGCATTAACAAATCTACGCATAACTATTTTACTTTTGTGCCACTAGTACACCATATACCACATAGACTTGATGATCTAGAAAATAAATAAGTAATTAAATTCTAATTACCTGATCAAAATATTATATAAATAATAATCAATATCAATCTATGAAACATAATACATTCAAACATAACATAATTACATTCTTTAAATTCAAAACATTTGTAACCAAAAGCTTCTACTTGAAAAGAAAGTAATCAAATTTGTTTTGTTTTTAAATTTTTATTAAGATTTGCAAAAATAGGTATTTTGATACTATATTTTGATCAGGAATGCTTACAAATACTTAACACTTTAAGAAACAATATATGTAACACAATCAGTTATGTTAACAATATATGAAAAATCGTTTAAATCAATAAATTTAAATATTATATTTGTTAAAATATTTCTTAATTAATTTTTGTTAAAGGGAAATAGGAATTTTTATCTTTTGTTCCAAACACGTTTATTCTCTAAGAAGTTATAGAAACTTCGATTTATAGACTGTATAATTCTTATAAATAAATGAAAATTATGGAGTTCAAGGAGTTAACTTTCATAAAATGTAAACTATGTTATCAGTGTAAATCTAATAAAAATTTTCAATACATATTGTACAATGGGTTCTTCTTAATATAAAAAAAGAAATTTTAAATTAAACAGTTTATTATAAATCTTAAATAATTGATATCTAAAAAATAATCTCCTCAAAAGTGATAAAATTTTAATTATTATAATTGTTTTATGTTTAATCGATTTATTTATTACTGGATTAATTAAAACTTTTAATGTTTTTGGAAAAGGAGATGATTTAATCTGAAATCTATCTATTACGACTATAATTCCCCAATGACTAATTCATCAATACACATGAGTTTATAGTGAAACTGATGTTTCTCTAAAAAATAGATTTTCATTAAAAATTACGAATTAATTAAAATGAATTACGAATTTCTTCTAAATAACTTTCAGTACCTATCCAATTACTAATTACTTATCTAATTACATGAGTATTTATTTAATTTTATTTTAAACTAAATAAATCAAAAGCAAATTAAAAATAATTTATTTTTATCATTTTTTCCTGAAAATGATTTCTTGAACTTAATTTTGTTGTAATAAAACATTTAAAAAAAAACAACTAAATCTTTTTAGTGGTTCAATATTTTTTTTAACAATACCAAGAATAATACGTCGACAAGACCTAAACCTAAAATTACTAAATAAGCATTCTAGTACATTTTATCCCATCGTCATGAAATTAATGAGTCATTTGCAAAAGACCGCAAGATAATGCGTCAACGGACAAAAATTTTCCTAAATGAACGATTCCAACTGGAAGTTCTTTAACGATTTGCGCTCGTGCCGCTCATAAGTTCGATCGCTAAACATTCTAAAACCTGTTTTCAGCGAACTTTTATTGTGCAATCCTTTGAGAATCGAATCTTAATTACTATTTATTACTTAGTTATTTGGCCAGTAATGGAAAAATAAAGGAACCGGAATAGGTTGTGATGACTGCGCCGTTACGCCGATGAATCTGCGTTTTATTTAAAATCAATGCACTCAGTTATTCCAAAGATATGTAGATTATTCGCTGTCTTTTATATTTTATTTTATTTAGATAAAACATAAATGTGAACAAACATTTTGTACTTTTTTCTTTGACATTTTTATATACTTTTTTATTAAACAAAGTAGAATATTTTTGTATAAAATATTTTGAATTCACTTGTATAAAAAATAAATTCTTTAAATACCATTTATTTGGATTGCATTTATCATAAGAAAAAAAATAATATCTACTTATAAAATACCTATGATCAAACTTTGTTGCCAAAATAACTTGGCATTAGATTAGCTCTCTTGAATATAATCACATTAATTTTGTTTATCGTTTATATTTTAAGTTTGTTTATCATAGGCATAAAAACATGTAGTCAATTTAATGTGCTAGTAAAAAATGTTAAAACCATATTTTTGGCTAATTCCGCAGTTTACTTGTTAGACTATTTTTTTCTTGAAATTTTCGTAAATTTATACGTTTCAAGTATTTTACAAAGTTAAAAGAAACATTTTAAACGTTACTTAAGATAGATATAACAAATTTTCTTTTTCATTAACGAATTGAATTTGTCGACCGGTATAATTTTTTGACGATAGGTCAAAATAATTGACCGAACTTTGCCGAACCAAGTTGTTTATTTACACTCTCATTAAGTCAAATTTTCGGCGGACTTTACAAATGCTCTTTTCAAGACTTGAGCAATTTCAAATTTAAACTAATAATTCTTCTTTTTTTTTAATTTAGCAATGAAATCTATCTTCATGTTACAGTATTTTACAGTATTTAAATTTCGTATTATTAGCGAAATGAGCTATTTAAATTATATATCATGAACGAGTGTACCCCGCCCCATTATTGAAAAAAAGTTATCGAAGAATAATGTTAATTAGTATAAGTTAGTTTAATATACAAATAATCTGGAAATTTCTAATTTTTTTTAATGTTATTCAGTTTGTGTACACGAACGAATTAAGCCTGCATTTACGTGTAAATCTAAATATGCCAAATCTAATTTTTTGCACTCGTTTCGAAATAATTTTTTAAGTTGAATGTTGTTGATCTTAATATAATAAACTACCTTCTTAACTAAATACTATTATGTTGTAACTTAATAAAATTATTAAAAGTTAAAACTTAAAATATTATTTTATAGAGTATCAGATTATTTATTATTTATTGAAATTTAAATTTTTATCATATTGTGAAATTTTAAAATTAGAATAATATTTGTTTTAATATTACCCCGTAGTACCAAGAATTAGAGAATACATTTATATTTCTTTTAATCTTCAATGATTATATGAAAAACACTATTCATACTACACACATACTCGCACACGCACAGAACATGCATACACATACATATAGGAAGTATTTGATATAAACTAGGTACAATAAGATAGATCTTGTTCCAATCTGCATTATTTTGTAACCGGTGTATTTATGTAAAAATTATTATTTCGGCGATATTCCGGTTTTATTTAAATTTTAAATTATTTCTCCAGATTAGTTAATTTTTCGCTAGAATTTGTTTTTCTCTAATTATTAGTATAATCTTTATGTAAATATTAAAAAATAAAAAAGAATTACATTTTCATTAGTGACAATTATAACATTAGTGATAATTATTACGATAATTTTTATTATTTTATTTCGAATAGATCAATTCTTTATTATTTTATTTCGAATAGATCGATTATATTTCGAATAGAGTCATAGATCATATCATGCAATAATATGAAAAATTTTATTAAAATCCAGAAACAGAAAATCAGATGTAAAACATCTTAAAAGGAAGCTTATTATTACTCCTGCTTCGTATCTACTTTCCAGTGAGCATGCAGAATCGCGCAGACATATACTTACGATACTCGTTTGTATTTGAATGTATACTACTGTTATTATAGCGTTGCAAGTACTTTCATGCAAGTATGCAATAGCGTATAAAACCATAACGCAATAGAAGAATGTGGGTAAAAAGTATGTGGTACAAATATACGTCTGTAAAGTACAAGCGTACTAGTACCTCAGCCCTGTTTTTCAAATGCTTCCTCTCTTTCAGCAATTATCTTAGTCATGGCGAAAAAAAACGTATTCAAAATAATATTTCAGCAAAAATGTCTGAACACAAATTAATATGCAAGTTGTTATTCCGGTGTAAGCGGAGAAAAATTTTTAAGTAAATATTACTATATATTTTAGTAAAAAAAAGTCAGAGTTGTAGTAACAAGAAAAATTACCATACTGCATAATAAATTTTGCTAAAATTGTAGTAAAATTTACTACAGTTTTAGCAAAATTTAGTATTAAATACATTAATTTTTCTCTATTTTAAGAACCGTCTCTAAAACATTTTACAATGTAGTAATTTACTACATCGTTTTTCTCCGTATAAAAAAAACGCAAAATCGATTATTGAAAAAAAAACTACAAAATCATCAATCATCAATCAGCATACTAGTTCTCCTACAAGAAATGTATCTTGCACAATTACCTTCCCAATCAAACGTGTTTAATATCAATCACCCCAGCTTTCAAAACCGACTACAAGAAAATCGCAACGCGAGAAATTCCCAATTTTCTCCCAGCAAATAAATTTCCGGCCGCGATAATTGCATCGCGGCCCAATCAGACCGTCCGCGACAACAGGTTTTTGAATCGGGCAAATTGGGTTATTAGTACAGAGCGACTTTCCGGAATTCTTTCCCCTCACAACAGCCTGTCATTTCAACAGCACGTCTCTCTTAACGTTAAACCAATTACTGAATCGCTAATCCCAAAAAAAGCCTCGATGATAACGTACCTGTTAGATCTACTTTACTATCAAAGGAGCATATCGACTCGCAAATGATGCGATGAGGATAGTACAACGGGAATCTGCACGGCTCCTGTTCTTCATCCTTATCATCCTTCTCTTCTTCCTGGTCTTCGCTCTGAGTTCCTCTGGCACATTTCCTGGCCTCTCCCTCCTTTCCACCGTACTTAGCTGCTTCTTGCCTCTTGACTTCGGCCTCCGCAGCCAAACGATCCGCTTCGGCTTCAGCGTCCTGCCGCTTGGCGTTGGCCTCATCGATCGTGCGGTTGGCTTCATCCTCTGCCTCCCTGCGCATGGCTCTGGATTCTTCAGCCAAGCGTTGAGCTTCGGCCTCTGCAGCCCTGCGCTTGGCTTCGATCTCTGCGGCCCTGCGCCTGGCCTCGGCTTCAGCGGCTTTGCGCCTGGCTTCAGCCAGTGCAGCCAGGCGAGCGGCTTCTTCCTCTGCAGCCTGGCGCTCGGCTTCGGCCTCTGCAGCCATGCGCTCGGCTTCGGCCTCGGCGTCTGCAGCGCTGCTCTCGGCTGCTTCCTCTGCGGCTTTGCGCTCGGCTTTGGCCTCTTCGGCGAGGCGCTTGGCTTCCTCCTGCGCTTCCAGGAGCTCGGCTTCGGCTTCGGCTTTGGGGAGAAGGATGAAGGGAGGTGAGGGTTGAGGTTGAAAATTGAGGGGATGTGGAAAATTGTTGAGTGAATTGTGGGAGTGGAAAGTTTTTAAATGTGTGTTTTGAATATCAATGGGCTAAGTGAATTTAGTGTTACGTAAGGCAAATCGTGAGAAAAGACGAATGCTTCATATTCTAGTAAAACATTAATTAGTAATATACATTGTATGTAAAATTTTTGGCGTACTTGCTGTCGTCATAAACCCAATAAAAAAGACTTAAAATGAACGCGTTTTAACAGATGACTCAATTATTACGACGTTTAACAAAGAAAACAAATTGTAAATCATGAAAAAGAAATCCCATTCTTTCGCGGATTCCCAGGCTCGCGAAAAGTCGCAACAGCTTTAAATAGAAGAAGCAACCGGTCGCTGCAGATAAAATCATTCCCAGTGAGCGCACACGAATCCTCTCCTTAAAGAAAGTAATGCAATAGTTGGCCTCGATGAATATTTTATCCCCATAATTTTAGCTCGTCACCCATGTTGCTAACCGCATGATTTTTATTATTTTTTTAATGGGGTTTTCCTTCTAACCACCGTACAGAGCCACATTAAACTGTGGGCGGGAATTTCCGTATTAACTGCTTTAGGGTTAAGGTTTTCCTTATACTGCATCTCGGATTTCCTCTTACGGTAACTTAAGTGGATCGCGTGTTTATGCAGAAGGTGAAATAAATTTTATAACTTGTCTTTTTAAGAAAATAATTTAACATTAAATACATTGCCCGTCAGGATGAAAGTAACTATGTAAGCTCACCGCAGAGATAAGATCTGAGTCAAGTGCAACATTTGTATCAAAATAAATTATTAACGAGTAAACCCTATTACACGATTTCAATTAAGTTACAATCACTGAGCCCACTTTTTCTTTGTGAATACACGTGTATAAAAATTATTCAAAAAAGGAGAGTAAAATTTTAACGTTTTCTTGTTTGAAAATATTAAAATTTAAAATGCTTTAAGAAGGATGCTTACCAGCTTCTTGCTCCATCCTTTCACACTCGAGTCTTTCGCGGAATTGCTGTAGTTCCCTGAACCTAGCGGCTTCTTTTCCTATGCCTTTTCCTTCCAACATGCAAAGTACGTGATGAGGACTGACCAGATATTTTTCCCTCTCCTCTACGGAGGGCTTTATCATAGCAAATATTCGATCTGCCTCGAA
>JAPYZB010002854.1:0-11233 GCA_030522745.1 Eupelmus kiefferi
TAATATCTTTTACAAAGAAGCACTTACTATTACGTTTTCGTATAAAAATTACAAAAATTCTTTATAAAATAATAATATACAGAAACCTTCGATATTTGTACAAGTATCTTACAAAGCGCAGCGATTTTATGTGAAGAACGCTTCACAGAGAATATTCTAGTAAGTCTTAATTATAATATAAAGCTTGTTAAAATGCTATCAGTCTTTACTTAAATGTTACTTGGTCACTGATGAGAGTCCATTATAAGATTGCCATCTTTATCTTTAAGGCGAACTCGGCCATTAGCATATCGCGTTTCCTGAATTCCATCAGGATAAACAAGTTTAACAGTTCCATCAGGATATTCTCGCCTCTGTTAAAGGGTGAAATAATTTTTATTTAATTTTTACTTTAAGAATTAAAAATTATTTTTGAAATTATTGCTTTATATAGTCTTTTAATTAAAAATCTAATATTTTAAAAATTAATATTCTAAATAGAAAATAATAATTACCTTATGATCTTTAGTATGAATTTCTCTTTGTCCATTTGGTAAAGTAAGAACTTTTTCGCCATCTGCAGTAGTTTCAGCAATGGTTCCGTCTTTTAAAGCCCATTTTTCCGATCCATCAGCCTGAACTATTTTAACAGAACCATCTGGAAAAGCTACTTCAACAGTTCCATCCTTTGATCTCCGTTCAACTTGACCACTACAATACAATTCAAATAAAAATGATAAATATATTTTATTTGCTATAAAATTAAAAATCAATTTAATTTAAATAATCAATCAATACTATGTACAATTCTAATGACTATACTTGTTAGAATCAATTTAAGGTGCAACGTTTTTATTGAAATAAATTGAAATAATTAAAGAAATTAACATTTATAAAGACAATTAACATAATTTGTATACTTAATTTTTGTTTTATTCAACAGTACCAATGTTTTTATTATTATATAACATAGCTGCATTGATTTAAATAATGTTTCGTACTAGTATTAGTATAAACTTTTGAAGATATTTAAAAACACTTTGGTAAAAAGTTAATAATACTACATCTAAAAAATAAAGTAAATAAAGTTGATCATATTTTATATAAAATAAAACTTACTCAGGAAATTCTAAAATTTCTAATCCATCAGGCATAGTCGTATGCCAAGTTCTTGTTGATGCATAAAAATACTTGACAGTTCCGTTTTGGTCCGTTTCGCGAACATCGCCATTATAGTAAATCATTTTTGTAAGGCACCGATCGGGAAAAACTTTCTTTACGTTTCCATTCGGATACCAGTACTCTATCCGACCGTCAGAATGATGAACTTCCCTGATACCTTGTTTGTTACTGTTGGATTTATGATTTTCCATCGTTACTTTGTTGTCGTTGTGATATTTTTCTGACTCTTCTTGCGCTGCTGAGAATGATTTGGGGCTTCTAGAATCAGGCTGATTTCTGTTATTAAGGTCTACATCATAATTATTATCTTCATCGTCAACGTGATCTTCTTCCGTTTGATCTCGAGGCTTAGTTTGTTGGCTCATAAGATTTCTTCTGTCCCCTGGAATTTCTCTGAAACAGTCTGTCGCCTCCCTCAATAAACTTTCGTAGAGGTTCCTAGTTCGAGCAATACTTTCTGTCGATTTCAAAATTTTCACCTTCTCTACTTTTTCCTCGGGTTTATCTTCAGTAATTTCTTCCGAGTCAACGTTGTAGTTCGTCTCAGCGCTATCGGGTATTTTAAGCTCTTCTTGGTGAAGGGCATCGTCATCATCATTTTTAAAGGGTGAAATTTTTTTACGATCCGCTAAAAATTTGTTGATTTGATGAATTGCTCTTGTGTTTGAGGGAACCGGTTTTTTTACTCTGGGATTCTTTTTCTGTTGAAGTTTTTCTAGCTCCTGTTTCAATTTCGAATTTTCCGTTTGTAAGACTCTCATTTGGCTGCGTTGTCTGGCATTAGTGGCAGACCATTTGCTCTCTTTTTGACTTAACACATCGCGAAGTTCTTCTAGTTGTTCTCGTAAAGTTTGAATTTCTTGACGTTCTTGCTTGCTTTTCTGCGCTTTTTCATAGGCGTCTTTCATTCTACTTTCTAGTGCTGTCTTTTCTCGGGCTAACCGCTTTTTCTCCTCTTGTAAAATATTCTCTGTCTTTCGTTTTTCCATTTCCAGTGCTTCTTCTTTTTCCTTAAAGAAGCGCTGCATATTTAGCTTCTCTTCTTGTAACTTCGTGCGTTCTTGTTGAAGTTTTTGCCGCTGAAGAGTCAACGCTGCGCTTTCTTTTCTAAAAATTTCTATCTCTTGTTCAAGTTCAAGTAGACGCGTTTTTAAAAGTTCAGATTTAAATATAGATGTGCTTTCGTTTTTTTGATCAGTTTGAGTATCGTTTTGTTGTAACGTTTCATTTTTTAATACAGTTTCGTCCTCATCATTCTCTTCTTCATTTTCATTATCATACTCTTCTTCATTTTTAAAGTCTTCAGTTTCATCCTCTTCACTATCATCTTGATCTTTTTTTAAAAATTGCAGATTATCAATCATACTGCTATTATTTTTATCATTAGTTGTTAATTGAGATGATACAACACTTTCTACTTCGGATGAATCAGATACTGAGCCATCAGACCAAGCTCCTTTATCATTCATATAATTTACAATTGTTTGTGAATCACTTGAAACACTGGAAGTATCTGTCATTGTTTTATACTCATTATATTCAGAAAATCTGACATGTAGACTTTCGTTCTGCTCATCCTAGAAAAAAATTTAATTATAATTAAATTTAAGATTATTTTTTTAGTAAAAGATAAAATGTTTATAAATCTTTAATACTTAAAATAAAATATTTTATTATATTATAAATCAAAATAAGTAGTAAATGTAGTAATAAAGAATAAAAGATTATTCATAAAGAAAGGTATTTACTTGGTTTGGTATTTGATTAGATGTATGGTACTGTTCATCTATGTCTGTTCCATAAGGAAGTACAGTACCACTGACAGTTTTATCATTTTTTAACTTTAAAATAGGGACTTCATCCCATTGTGAAAGTTTTGATTCTTTGAAATTTTTTTTTGGTTGTGATAGTGGTAGTTTACTTGATTTTGATGACCGAACAATTCCTTCATCTATATCAGTAAGTGAAAGTTTATTTTTAGCAGCACTATGTAAAAGAGCTTTCTGTTTTAATGGTGTTGACTGTTGCAAAAATGCTATAACTGTACTTGATGTGGAACAAAAGCTTGAATTTTCAGCTTTATCCTCAAGAAGTTCAAAAATTCTAACTTCTTCTAACTCTCGTTTACTTTTTATTTCAAGATCAGAACTATTTGTGTCTGATACAGTATCATTGGATTTTTTCTTTTCAAGAGCTACTAAAGTAGATGGAGAATTAACAGACTTAGTACGTGGTGGTGGTTTCTTTCGTGGTGGTGCAACATTTTTTAATGTCAATTTTGTTTGGGCAACAGGTGCTAGATTTGGAGTAGACTTTCTGGATACATCATTTTTCTTTGATTTTGGTAAAGAATTACACCTTTCTAGACTTTTTGGTTTAAACTTTCCATTAGATAGCGTACCATTTGAAAATGAGGCACTTTTTGGTCTTATTGTACATTTTGGTACTTTGTCATGGTTTGAATGTGGCAAAAATCTTGCTAAACCTTCACCCTTTTTCAGAAATGGTTTTTTAACTACTGGTTTTTTCTTGTTCACAGTATTCACAGTTTCAGAGTCTTTCAACCTTTCTTCCAATAATGTATTGAAATCTTTCCTAGGAGATGGTACTGGGATTTCGTCGATTGAAATACTTTTGTGTGACTTATTAGAAGTAATAGATTGCATATCATCTATTGAAACTTCGCAACTGTAATCGTAATGGTTATATGAATTGTTACAATCTACATTTGGTTTTAAATCAGTCTTATTATTTCTTACATCTAATTGCACTTTTTGTTTGTTTGAATTCAAGTTTTTGTTATTATTATTCTCATTAGTTAAGGCAAGATATGGAGAAAAACTTTGAACTCCTTGTGATACTGGAGATGTGCACTCTTCGTCAGGTGTATCAAAATCTATTAAATTCTCTTCTTGTTCTTTATTATGAACTTGCATCAGTTCTTGTAGTGACTGCTCACTTATACTCATATCACTAACTGATAAACTTAAAGCATGAAACATTAGATTTTGTTCATTACTCAGCATTTCTCTCTGTTCTTGTTGTTGGCGTATTAATTCTTCTTGTTGCTGCAATTGCCATCTTCGAAGCTCCTGAAGTTGTTCAACTATAGTTGCTTCAATAGCCATTTTTCAATTTTTTTTTCTCGTGAGAAACACTGTAGTAAACAAAAGAAGATCAATTACTTTAACTTTAGTAATAAGTAAAAATTGAAACATTTCAGTTATTATGCTTTATCAACAATCGAAATAATACGTAATCTATGTACCTAGATTAATAAATAAGCTTATTGAAACAGAACGCTTTTACCGTATCAATAAAATGCAAATATTTTTTACCTGTTAATAATTTAAAGTGTCGAACGTTAAAATCGAATAAAATAAAACAATGAAACCGTTATTGTTTCAAATTGATAAATAGAAACTGACATAGAAACATCGTCGCTGATCATTGGCGCTAAATTTTAGACCATAAACCAATCAACATTGAAGATTGGATTTTCGATAGATTCCAGCGCCATCCTTATACATTTACAGAAAACGACATATCATCGGTTGGTATTACAGGCAGTTGCATTATTGTGGACAACATAACCTGTATTAAACTTTTAGAGTACACAAACACAACATTTTCCAAAAAATATTAAATACAATAATAAATAAATAAATAAATTGGGTAAATGGCGGATAAAAAACAGTAAGTGTTGCTTGACTTAAATATTGAATCGCTAGATAAAATTTAAATACATGAGACAAAAATTTGTTGAACTTTGTCAAAGATTAGTAAAATAGATTTTAAGAAAATTGTGTATCAGAAATTAGCTTTTTCTAAGTTTATGGAAATCATACACAGTTTTGATGCATTTTTTAATAAATTTTACAGTCTAATTTTTTAAATGATAGAATTGTGCAGAGTTTTATTAAAATTGAGTCATGTTTTGAAAATATATTGTTAAAAATTTATTAACCTATTACACTTGTAAATATTTAATAGTTTATAAATTATAAATTTTTAATTAAGCTAACATTTCTCATATTTTTATAGATATGGTCTTATTCACCCAAAAAAGAACCAATTATCGGTTCCTAAGGCAGGAAATGTCTTTGGTCAAGATGATGACTCTGAAGAAGATGAAGGAACTGACTGGGTGAAGAAAGCTTTAAAAGCAGAAAATGAAAAGAATAAAATTAAAAGGCAAACTCAGCTAAATATACAGAAGGCATTGAAAGAAGATGCAACAATATTTCAATATGATGAAGTTTATGATGAAATTGAACGTACAAAAGAACAAAAATCTGTTCGTAAAGAAGAAAAGAAACCTAAATATATAGGAAATTTACTAAAAACTGCTGAACTCCGAAAAAAAGAACAAGAATTGAGAAAAGATAGAATAATTCAAAAAGAAATTGAGGCAGAAGATGCTATGTTTGCTGATAAAGAAAGATATGTGACATCAAGTTATAAAGCAAAACTAGAAGAAATGAAACAATTTGAAGAAGAACAAGCAAACAAAGATAGATTAGAAGCTATAGGAGATGTAACTAAACAAAATGACATGTCTGGTTTCTACAGACATTTATATAGACAAACAGTTGAAAAAAATGATGCAGATCTTGGAATTACTCCAGAACAAAGTAAGAAAAAAGAGGATAGTACTGCTCATGAACCTGATATTGACAAAGATGATCCTATACCTTCTGATTCTGAATCTGATGACAATAAGTCTGATGAAGAGAAAAGTGAAAGTATTTCAACGAACAAAAATAAAGAAAAAGGTAAAAGACAATACCGTAAAAGAGCTCAAGAATCTTCAGAATCTGAATCTGAATATGATGAAGATGATAAAGTAGATAATGCAGAAAAAGAAAACTCTGAAAAATCTGATGACAAAGAAAAAGAAAAGTCACCAATTAAAAAACAAAAATTAGTAGACAGTGATGATAATAAAAAAGTAGAAGATATTAGTAAAGCTTCTGAAAATGAAACAGTAAAGAATAGTAGTGAAACAGATAAGACTGATAAGATAGATAAGTCTGAAAAGGAGAATGTGGTTCCAGAAAATAAACCTAAACCTAAACCAGCAGAAAGGAATGTGAATATTTGGAAAAAAAGGACAGTTGGACCAGTATTTGAAGCTGCTTTAGAAAGATATTTATTAAGGAAACAAGAGCGTTATCCAGGGTCTTAATGATTTTAGATAAATTTATGGGAAAGAAACATGTACATTTTGAAATTATTTTTAATTTATGTGTTTAAAAACTATGTATATAAAAAAAATAACTATCTTTAACAGGTTCTGTGTAACTTTTTTATAAATAATTTTTAAAAAAATAATTGTTTTGATAAATATCATTTCTAAATATTATTAACATACCACAGAATACCTTTTAAGTATTCAGATAGTTTAATAATTTTACTGTTTATAATAAAAAATAATTAGTTTGTACATAATAATATGTCTGGTTATTAACTATTTGAAATCTAGTGTTTTCAAATGAAGAAATTCTCATTTTTACAAAAAAAAAAAAAAATATTTCTATCTTATTACTCAAAATATGTATGCAGTATCAATATATTAATTAAAATAATGTTTTTGTTTCTTTTAAATAAATAAATAAAATAATAATTTAGATAAAAAAATTTCAAAATTGCGTTATAAAAACCATCAATTTTTTTATTATTTATGTCATTACTGTTTCATTTTATTATAAAAATCGTTAAAAGCACGATACTCAAATCGAGCATCTAAATTGCTCCGAAATGACGCATTTACGCGCTCCACAATGCATACATTAGAGGTATAATCTCCAGTCGCGGCGCACAACTTTTCTATATATAAAACACGTTTTTCATCATTCGAACGCGATAAAAAACGTATCACAATAACAGTCAGTTCAGGTTAGACGGATCTTGTGGTGAAGTCAGCTGATGATACCACAGCCGGCGTTAGCTACCGCAGCTTGTATTATATTATATACCAGTCGGGCTCGAACTCGCTCCGCAGAAGCTTCCACGTTGCTGGCTTTCGCTGTCTGTTGAAAAAACAAATAAGGTATGTGTACGCGCAAGTTTTTTTGCTAGAATAATCGACTTCTTTATTTAATTGGAGTGCATGAATTTGTTTGTATAATAAGTTGCGATTTGTTTGTGTTTGGATTATAAATGATCTTTTGTGAAAATTGCGAAAGTAGTTGCTGGATTCTGCTTTTTTGTTGAATGGTGTTTTGAAGGTCGACGACCTTCCGAAAAATAAGATGGTGGATTCTGTTGTGTCCTTGAATTAATACGGGATTGAGATCCTTGAAAAGAGAATGACCTTTTATTTGAGTTTCTAATTGAATTTATTAGTAGATTTTTTGATTATTTTTCTAATATCAAAATTTGTATTTTTTTATCTTAAATAAACTTGTATTATTATATTTTTAATTGTCAAATATTCATTGACAATTTATAAACGAATGTGATATTTATATTAATTCATAAAATTTATTAAATTTTATTTGGTTTATAATTATTACATGAGCTTGTTATCAAGACATTACCCTTGTTTTTTTCATGATAAGAAGTCGTTAGCACATATTATCTTGAATTTGATGAGCCACATTTCCCGGTCAAAGACTTGAGAACTCCCTACTTATTCTTTTGATTATTAGAAAGCACTAATGATATTCTTTCTTAATTTAGTTCTCCCTAAGAAAACAAGATGCGTCTGATAATTTGTGATAACGTTGACAATGCTTCGGAATGGTCAGCCAAATATGTAATGAAAAGAATAAATGATTTCCAACCAAATGAAAATAAATATTTTGTCTTGGGATTACCAACTGGTATGTAATTTTTATCAATTATTAAATATTAATAACTTAAATCAATAAATAATAATTATTATTATAACTTATTATTTTTATATTATTTTTGTTATTTTTATAGGTGGAACACCTCTTGGAATGTACAAAAAACTCATAGAATACTACAAGGCTGGAAGAGTATCATTCAAATATGTCAAAACTTTTAATATGGATGAATATGTAGATTTGCCAAGAGATCATCCAGAGTCTTATCATTATTACATGTACAACAATTTCTTTAAGCACATAGACATTGATCCTAGTAATGTCCATATCCTTGATGGCAATGCGTCTAACTTAGAGTATGAATGCAGTGAATTTGAAAGAAAAATGAAAGAAGCTGGAGGAGTTGAGCTTTTTATAGGAGGTATAAACAAAATTACACACATATATATATATATCTAATATTTATCTATTTAATTAATATCAAAATATATTTGTTTTATTAATTCGAATATTTACTTGTTTGAGCTAAAAATTAAATTAATTTATCTAATGAAAGATTTTATTACTTTTAAAATGTAGGCATTGGTCCTGATGGTCACATTGCATTTAATGAGCCAGGATCATCACTTACATCAAGAACAAGAGTGAAAACATTGGCACAAGATACTTTAGAGGCAAATGCAAGATTCTTTGGAAATGATATTAACAAAGTACCGAAGCAAGCCTTGACTGTTGGAGTTGGCACTGTAATGGATGCTAAGGAGGTCATGATCTTGATCACTGGTTCTCACAAGGCCTTTGCTCTTTATAAGGCTATAGAAGAAGGAATTAATCACATGTGGACTGTCTCTGCATTTCAACAGCATCCTCGCACACTTATTATTTGTGATGAAGATGCTACTTTAGAGCTTCGTGTTAAGACTGTTAAATATTTTAAGGTATTGCAAGCCATATTCTATGTATTTAGATTTAAGATGAGTAGATTTAATAACCGTTTTTTCATAACTTTCACATTAAATTTAATCTAATTGTGAAGGGCTATTTTCTATATTTATCTTTTTATTATCTCAATTTAAATTGACTTTTGCAAAATAACTATTGCAATGTCTAGGCTCTCAGTACGGTCCATCAAAAGTTGATTGAAGAGGACGGAAGGATTCCACGTCGTCCTCAGATAAACGCGTGATCTGGTATAGTTTATGATTAAAAAAAAAGCATTTTTGAAAGGTTTTCTATTTTTTAAATTGATTTTGCAGTCCATCACTTTTTGAAATAACTTTTTTTATCATAAAATCATTTAATTCACATTTCCATGCATTATAATCCATGTTTAAAATTGATTCCTAAAATGTAAGCCAGATTTTTTGTTCATTGTAACATAGCTATTTTTAGATTAAGAAATTGCGTTTTATGTTTATAACTTTTCTTAGAGATGTGTCAACATCAGGTTACAACCTTCATTCGACATTCATAATTATCAAAAAGTGTAAAAACTTATGTATTTATTTCATTTAGCGCCAAAGACTTGCAACTGATCTTTGGGTATTAGCTTTTTAATTGCACGATTGTTATTAATTGCACGCTTGCATGAAAGTGAGAAATGCATGAAAATAACGTTTGACTAACTTTTTTTTACTCTTTACATCTAACCATATCATAATTTATCAAATATATTTTCAGAGTTTGGCGGAAGTTCACAGTAAACTCGTTGAAGAAGCAAAGGACTACTACGATTAGAACCTCAGGTTCTAAAAATTCTGAAAAGAACAAAAACTAAAATGAAGTATGGCAAACAAATTTTCCGACTAATTATTTTAAGCGTTATCGTTATTAAATTTTAACTGCCAGCTCAAGCGCATTTTACTGAGATTGCAATATTTTGCGATATTTTATTATGTATATATTGATGTACACTTTTTAAAAAATACATATATTTATACATTAATGAATTTTAAAATACTTATTAATTTTATTTGCGTTCAATAACTCATAACTAAAATATAGCTAAAATAGAGGTTGTATATTACAGCTTATTTCGATAAAATTATCTGTGCTGCTTTTTTGTGGTTTAATAGTATCAGAATTTCAACTTTAGAACCAATAAAATGTTTTTATCTTATTGTAAACTATATATAAGTAAATACATGAGTGTTTTATGAGACGATCAATAAAATAAAAGATTCGCGTATTTAAAATATTTTTGCTATTTATTATCATTTGTGTTATTAATGATTTTGTTGTTAATATTGAAAATGAAGCGCAATTCAATTGTTGTTTCTGTTTTTAAGTAGTTACAAGTAAAGTTTCAAATTCATATTTATTTGTTTCATTTATTTTAAAATCCAGCTTTGTCATAAAATATGTTATAAGAAAACTTAGAAAAAAAAATGCATTTCAAAAAAGCATTCTGTTAAAATAGGTAACAACAATTGTTGAATTAAATTAATTTCTTAAATCTAATGATGAATTAGACCAGTAAGTATAAACAACAGCAAAAACTCTTTATCGTGTATGCATTTTATAATTATGGTAATTTTAAATCTGTCTAAAATTAAAATTAGAAAATCATCTTGTCTTGTAACTGACATGACGTGATTTCTCACCGTAAATCTCTTTATTTGCACAAAAAATACCGTTTCGCAATTCTTAGAAAAAGAACTGAAAGTTAGTGCAGCAATTTTTCATATTTTAAATTAACACTTCAGGGGTATTTCTTGTTAGATAAATGCGTTTAAATGAATTTAATTTTATAAGCCACAAACCTTGGACGATTTTTCAGTAATGATTACTATCTATTTTTAAAATTCCATTTCAATGTCTTCACAAACTGGTTTATTTTATTCGTTTTAACAATTCTGTGTACACAATATATTAAAAAAAAATTTATGTTCTATTATTCTTTATTTATTTTTACAAGACAATAAGTATAGTGACACAGATGTATTTCACAAATTAGTTACAATAATTTAGTCTTTTTTAATTAAAATAAAAAAAAAAAATAGATTAAAACTATTTATTATACCAAACGGATTGTACACAAGATTTTAATACTTCTTAGAAACTATAGTTTTTACTAAACATCTTAAAAACAAAGCACACAATAAAAATTAATTAAGAAAAATATATATAGAGATCAACTGAGAATTTTCTATCAATAAAAATTATATTCTCTGTCAAATTTTCTCAAATCCAATATCCTGATACTATATAAATGTTTATATAAATTACCAGCTTATTGAAATAGATTCTATTGATAGACCATAACTGATAAACTAGTT
>JAPYZB010002855.1:0-18203 GCA_030522745.1 Eupelmus kiefferi
TTTAGAATTAATTGATTTTGTAATTAATACTGTTAGTGGTTAACGTTAAAAGTTAAAACATTTTTTAGAATCTTATTTTTATTTAATGTACTGCAAAAATAAAAATTTTTTTTAAATTAATTTCAGTCTAAACCTCAAAATTATGAAAAACTACTTTTAGTTTAATGTCAAAGACCATTCATTTTTACAAACACCACGAGTAATATTTTATTGCATTACTTCAATCATATATAACTTACAATTCAGTTATATTGACTTTCTTAAAATTTTCAAATAATTAATATTAATTAAGGGGGTTGATAATTCAAACCACTTGAATAAATGCAACGTTTTGATGACTTTTCATCGTTCTTGCCATAATTTTATTAATTTTAGTAGTAACGTCTGAAGAGGACGATGCGACACCGTCAAAATGTTTCACTTGTTCGAAATGAAATTAGATTAATTTGAACTTTCGATAACTTTTTCATCTATCGCACTAGCAGTCGACGACATAGAATTTTTTCTACAGAGAATATTATTTACAAATATCTTAGAATAACGAAAAGTGTAAAAAGTATGTAAAACATATTGATAACAGGTTGATGATTTACTTTATTATTTTTATCTACCAATTTATACGCATTTTTGTTCATTTCCTTTGACATCAACTGTAAAAAACTAACAGACATTGTATTTTTATACAAGAAAGTGTGCACATAAATTTCTCAAAATATTGAGTTTCAAAATTATTTATCATGAAAGAATTACATCAAATTGATCAATGGCAAAACTGATCAACTCTCTCTTCTCTTTTTTTTTGCAGGTACGTGACGGTCGGATGCTCGGCGCTTAGGCTAATATTGCGAAACTTCGCGCCCGTCATCAAATCGAACGTGGAGGCACCGCTTCACACCATCGGCGTCGACGTGTCGCGCGAGGAACGGTAAGAAATATCAGGACTTTTTTTCATAGCTACGTTCTAATCCGAGCTTTAATGATACTTACGGTGTATTGCTTACTTTTTTTAGTTTTTGTATTTTTTCAATTTTTTTTTGTCGTTTTTTAGCGATACCGTAGGAATGTTTTTATCAGTTCCATTTGCGTCATTGGACTTTCGATGAAACGCATGAAAAAGTGTGAAATATTTTGTGACATACGTTAAAAGTAAAGTTTTAAAATGATGTAAATTATTTGGTAAATTTATTTATTTTTTATTGTTTATCTTAATCTAAAAAAAATTAAAAATAAATGTATATGGAGTATTTGCAAAAATTTAACATCCATAAACAACAGCCAATCTAAAATATCACTTCCTCCCCAGATATCAGAAATGCATGGCCTGCTACGAGAAGCTGGTGCTGGTGCGCAGCATTCTCCTGAAAAAGCAGACAATGCCAGGCAAGCTCGGTGCGACCTTCAGGGAGCTGGGCGCCCTAATCAGGACGCTGGAGTGACGTCGACCTGTCATTGCCGCAGCAAACCGTCGCAGCCATCGGGAGGCAGCTCAGCACCAGCAGCCGCAGCAAAAGCGCCGTGTTCGCCTCAAATCCTTTGTGGTCCTGCTCCAGGGGAGCTGAGGAAGCTCGAGGATTGAAAAGTCGGAAGAAATGCATACGGGTGCTCCAGGGTGCGATCGTTGGAGGAAGCAGACGCGCGGCCGCCATTTTGCGATGTCCGAACGGCCATTTTGATTCGGTCTGGCGAGTAGAGCTGAAACTATTACTGACTTTGAATGAAAGTATTTAATGCTGATTCAGTAGATGCATGGGTATTTTCTTATTGTAAAGTTAAGCGTTGTAGTATTTGGCGATTCCAATTCCGGAACTGACAAGTAGATTCAGTTCTGATTAATTTGCGTTTAAATCATCTCAAATTTTTAATAATAATTCGAGAAGTGACCTGCTGTTTACAGCAGACAGTATTTAAGCCATCTTTGCGATCTGCTGGTCTGTCTAACGGTTGATTGGGAGCCCCGATGCGAACGTAGAAAGCGTAGCACTACTCGGCTAATAGCGTGTAAAAAGAAAAAGTAACACAGTCAAGAGAAACAAGATGTATTTTTTCATGAAGTCGTCTAAGAATTCTGAACTTCAGTCAGATGGGAAAAGTATTGATCGAGGAACAATGAAGAGTGAATCAAGAAGAGAAATAGAATACTTGTGCTTGTGAAAGAAATGCAAGATATATTTGTAAAAATGCCTTAAACAAAAGAGAAAAACTATAATAGTGATCGATGACTGTCTTTATTTAAGTGTGTTATTTATTGACTGCTCGTTGAATCGATCGAGTCGGTCTCCTGAACGCGAGGTCCTGCGACCTCGATATTGGTGTGATCAGCGAATTTTTTCTATGAAAAATTTTTGTCTTTTCTTCTTGGCAGAAAGGGTTGCGTGTGAAACTAGTATTGGCAACGATAGCGCTTGAGAGAAAATGAGAACGTTACAATGTACATTTAAATCTTTTTTTTCTGTTTGTTCGTTTTTTCTTCTATGTCGCGTACTTCGATTCGATAGTGCCTTACACCGAAATGAAGGAACAGTGTAGAGAGAGAAAAGAAACTATCGGGTAATAGTATGCTTTTCTTCGGCGAGTCGAATCGACAAAGTTTCCGTACTAGCGAACGAGAAATGCAAAGTTAAAAATTCACAAAACGCACTCGCCTCGCTATCTTCCGAGATTTTGAGACTTGTTTAAGAAAGGACTGAGGATAAATTAAGCGGAGAGGTGCTCTTCTTCCTTAATGATACCGAGGGCGCACACATTTGTTTGCCATTATTATATGCGTTTTGATTTTATTTGCTGCACGAATTATGAAATATGGGTCCTCGATGTTTTACTCAAATAATCTATTTAAAAAATTAATTGGCTATGGTATCACCATTTTAAAAAAGTATTTATTTATTAATTAAGTGCTTTGTTACTGTCCTATTCGTTACTGTCGTCAACAATAGTAAATTTTATTTTTGGAGCATACGTCATTAAATTATATCAGTTTATTGTAAATAGTCTAAAAACTCGTTTTTAATGATTTAAATTGATTAAAGTTTATTTATTAAGGAAATTGTTACGTAAGAATTTGAGTGAATCGTCTAAGATACATTTTCAATGAGCACACTCATCAGTTGAAGAAAATACATTCCATTTATGGAATCTTCCTAAAAGAATTCATATATGTATATAGAAAAATGTCAATTTATTTAAAGTATTTAAATTGTTTTAATAAATACGCATGATATTAAAGTTAAATGTTAGTCTGTATTTTAATCTTGTCACGTTTTTACAAGTGACTTTTATGAATGAAATTCAATTTCAATGATGAATAGAAGACTTCATGCATGGAATGAGTTTTCATCAAGAGAGTTAACAAGGTTTGAAACGAATCGAAATAAGATTGCAGCATACAGCTGACTTTTATCATGTATTTTGCTTTTTAGGCAAATTAGTTATATTCGACACGTTTGTTAGGTCATTTTTATGTAGCAAACAATTATACATCCTTCAAAATGATGTTTCTGTTTCTATCTTGTTAATGCCAATACATTGTAACGTGCTGATAACGTGATTTCGTAATTTTCCAGTCTTTTTTAAGAAGAGAAAAACCCTTAGGTTAGATTCTATTGAGAATGTTATTGCAAGAAAATCAAAGTTTTATCCGAACTTATTCTTTAATTTTAAGAAAATAGTGTGTTAGTGTTTAAAGAGTTTTTTAATCATAAATACCACGAAACAGGGCCCAATAATTATTTTAACAATCATCGACTGACTTTTGTTGCAAAGCTAGTTTTAGTTAATTTTCTTTTTTTTTTTATTAAAAAACTAATTAGTCGACGTTTAGATTTATAAAAGATTCGCGAAACTCTCAGTTTAAAGGCAAAAAATACGCAGCTTATGAAGCGTTTATACCAATTACGGAAACGTCTCGATTTATATGAGGCAATTTAAAATAATGATAAAAAATTAACAATCTCGAAAAATCTGAAAAAAGATATGACTGCAAATAATATCATAGTATTACACGGTAAATTGATGAGCTTTGCCGAAACACGTAAAATGTATAAGTACGTCGTAGTCAGTATTTTTAAATTTCGTCGATTGTACGAATGGAAACTAATAAACTGAACTGAGTTAATTAAAAAACATGTATTTATAACTTCATTTAAAAACATAATCATAAATACTGTAAAAAGTCGGAATTTAAACTATAAGCATTGCTCCAAAACTCTTTGACTAAACGCTTATAAAGGTCTATACAATATCCAAAACTCTTTTTTTTCGTATCTCAGTTCTCTTAATCGGTTCCTTTGGTACTTCGTATTTGCGAAATTACCTTCTTACTGTGAAATGAAAGCTTGCATGCAATTGTTTTCAAATACTTTTTGTTTGTATACTTGGATATAAAAATTCATAAATAATACAATTTTATTAATTTATCAATCAATTTTTTGCTATTAAATTTTTTCTTATTCAGCCTATTCAAAGTTGAACATTGATATCTAATATAAACGAATATAAAATAAATAAACAAATGAACAACAAAGTTTTGTAAATAATTGCATGTAAAGAAATTTTATGTGTAAAATCTATTTATTCCGAGTGCGCGTTATCTATGGACATTAATCCTATATTAAAATGCAAGATATTACATCCGTTCCGTCCAGTGTATTTTTGTATAAAAGTGGCTGCTGCATGAGAAAGATCGACCTATAGTGAGTGTTTCGATGTCGAAAGTGAAGTATTACAGTCATTCGCATCGTGAAAGATAAAGGACAAATGGATAAAATAAAAGTTTCGTATCAGAAATTATAACTAAAAGAATAACGTCGACTGTACTTAAAACTGTTGCCGTGCAATCGTAAAGCCAATTGACGCTGCGCTTTTTTTAACAATTTTAACAATAATTAAGCAAATTAAAAAAAATAAATCAGTCAATCGAAATTAACTGATATAAGTAGGCATTTACATATTAATTAATGCAAAATTCATCGGAATATACCGGTATTAAATCCGATGGCAGTTTTAAAAAGCGTATTAGTTTAATCAAGAAGTATTGATTCACTTAGAGTTCTCATAGCTCTCAGAAATGAATCGATGTATTATTGATAATTAATACATTTTAGATAAACATACATAATTATTTAGAAGTTTAATTAATTCCTCGAGAGCACGGCAACCATGTGACCTAACTATAAAATATAAGCTTAGACTAAGTTTACAAAAAACCTTTAGCGTCAGAATTAGACTGAAAATAGTGCGTTTGTCGTAGAGGGTTTGGGGAGAGTCTTTAGTTGTCTATTCCGAAATAGCTTACAAAAACAAGTGTAAGAATTACATACCTACTGTTCGTTCACAATGCGCCTATTATACATTTACATGTGCGAAAATACGTCAAGCTTGCTTCTGATTTTATAAGAAGGCCTAAAAATACTAATTAACGCCATTTTTTGCGTTAAACGTTTCCATTTTAAAAGTACCTCTTCTTCGTCTTGGTCGTTTTGCGAATCCAAGTTCTCCTTTTTTGACTCCGAGCATTTACTGTATACGCTCGGCAACCTGACTTGTGCGAGACGAAGAAAAACCTTGCCCATTGTCAATTTGCGGTTTGTAAAAAGTTGATCATATACAACGTCATCAAAAATAATAATAATAAAAATGTCGTTTAATTGCCAATAATAAAAATATGTTTATTTTCTTTACCTTTTTCAAACATTTTTTACATAAAAATAATATATTTAATAATAAAAATAATCTCATTTTGAAACTTACATTAAAATTTTTTTTAGCTATTTTATACGTGTGTATATCGTTTTTAGTTTCATTTGTTTTCTTAAAAAATTTGAACTTTTTAATTTTACAATATTTTCATCATTTATTATTATTTTTACGTGTTTAAAATAAACTTTGTAAGATTCAGTAACAATTTAATATTAATACAATATAGTTAATAAGTTTATAATTAATAAAAGAAGATAAAATTAAGAAAAATTCAGAAATGGTTCACAGCTAATTAAAAGGATCTACAAATTTTCTCATCTTATTTATAGTTTATTTAAATTTATTCATCATTGTTCATACTAACTAAAATAGTAATTTAAAATATAAATCTTATTTGATACATAATGAGTTTAAAAGAGACAAAATTAAAAGAAATTTAGGAAACAGCAAATCAATTTATCAAATCGTTAAACGTAACATAAATTTTATTGAAAATTTAGTTAATATATATATTTGCAAAATTCTAGTAGTTGTAGTAATAAAACGCTAAAAAAATTATGCAGATGAAAACATTCTAATAACTGACGGCGTTTATCATACTCAACAAAACAAATCCACACCTATACTACACAAAATCATCCCAATCAAAATCAAGTCCCCTTTAAAAATCAGGTCACCAGCCTCCTCTACTTTTTCCAACTGCCAGCTCCAAAAAAAATATCACTACCTATACACTTCCGACGGGGTTTTTCTCATAAGAAAAAAAAAATACCGACAAAACCAGCGTCGAATTAGAAAAGCCAGCGACCATAGCTGTAAACCGACGAAGAAGCCGCGCTCTGCCAGACGAAACTTACACGGAAAAATCGGCGCTCGCGCGATTACGCGGATAAATCGAGTTACGCTCGCTCGCGTCACAGTTGGCTGGTGGTGCCGCGTAATTACAACCGCGCCGCTTCGAACGCTTTTTTTTCGTTCCCTCTTTCGAGATTAAAGATCCGGGGGTCTTTTTTGCGCGATCGCCGCGGCTGACCATGTTGAGTTGGATGGGTATTATGTATCCTTCGAACTCTGCTTTTTCGGATGTATCCGAATATCCGTTGGGTTGTGTGATTGTTGTGGGGTGGCTTCGATTGGTAGATGTTTATAAGATGTATTTGGTTATTATTTTTCAGGTTTGTGCGCGAGGAATTTGAGTAAGGCCTTTTTTTTATTAGAGCGCAATATAGCGTATAGTTTTTTAAGATTGATAAGATTACATTATAATCTGAAAATTATCGAGTTCAAATTTATTTAAGTTTTATGGTAATAGGTACAAAGCGAAGGGTGTTTTGCAAGTCACTGTGTAAGAAGGCCATGAATCTGTAACTACGTTTAGGGTAGGTATAGAAGCCGATGTAAACAGCGATATAGGGTAAATCGACGCGTGCCGTGTGTTATTTTTTACGGACGGGTCGCACCATTTAAATCAATGTTTAGAGATAAAGTCCAAGCTTATTGATGACTTTTACTTTTTATACTATGTATGGATTAGCATAAAAGTAGCTAGATCGTATCTATTATCACAAACAAAATTTAATAAATAGGATGTGTATTTATTAATGACAGTTTAAAATTGTAATAATGTTCTTATAATTCATAAGCTTAAAGTCACACAGTTTGAAATAATATATAAATAGCTAGTGATTTAATTATACTATCTAATTATAACTATATAATAATTGAAAAAATTCCTAAAGTCAATAACAATTTTCATTAGAACAGAAATCAAGCTTAAACTAACAACCAAACGCGATACCTCAACAAAATCGACAAAATCTTACCAAACACCCACCCCTTAAATGCAACTACACAATCCTCATCCCGAAGATTCCCAGAAAATTCCCACACCAAAACCTCCTACCCATTCTAATGAAGCCATCAAGAGAGAGCAGTAGTCGCGCCTATAAAATCCACACCCCTATCCTTCTCTCCTACAGTTCCTACAGCCGATAACACCAACTATACTCGTGCATACACGCGCACTACTTACGTATGTATAAACGAGCGACAGCGTGAAACGCGCGGATTCGACACGATGCGATCAAGGCACACTCCGATCCCATATAGAGACGTATAAAGGTATAATCCGTGAAATATCGCGAGAAAAGTGTCGCGTGCCGAGTGTGTGTGTTTGCCCGGCGGATTACTTACGCATTCAAAGGATTGAAGGGGTAAGAGCGGCTGACTTTCCTGTTACCCACTCCCCCCGAGTTTGGTGCGTTCGTGTGTATGGGAATATGCGTGGACTAGTACAGTGCAGTGAGTGCAGGTTTTTCGTACGCGGGAAAATGTTGGGACAGAATTTTCCGTGGTGAGTGTGTGTGGTTACGTGATGTATAGCTCTGGCACGTGTTTAATTTATGTAAAATTTTCACGCTTGGTGATCGGTGAGTATACTTTTTAGTACTTTGCTTATTGCGCTACTCTTATGTTTTATCCTAGAATATAAATGTTTTTTATGATAATTGTATCACTTGTAAATGTTTGCGATTCATGAAAGTTTTTCTGAACAAATGCTGACAGTAAGAACCAAAATAAATTATTGAAACTTCAATAAAACCATAAACAACAAAGGGTTTGAGGTTATGTATAATTTTAATAGTCGACCGTTAAACAGCTTATTATTTTTTCTTCTTAAGCTGTTTTTTTTTTATAATCAGTAAAAAAATAATAGATAATAATACTATTTCTCAAATCCCACATAAAATCACTACAAAACACAATAATAGGCTAAACAAAGTCACACAAACGTACAAATCCACCTGTACCACAGCGTCCCGCAGCGAGAAAATTTTTCGCCATCCCATGAGAAAATTCCTCGAGGAACGAGCATCTTAATAAAGCCCCACCTAAATAAGAAGAAAAACGAAAGAAGAGATACACGAAAAGTAGGTAGTCGCTCGGCGACGGCGCAAATCCTGTTGTGACGCGGAGATAAGTTAAGTCCCTTCTTGTCGGCACCTCGAGCGTCGAAAATGCTGTTTTCTCACAAAACGGCGGCAACAATGCCACTCTCCGGGAGATGATACAGGCCCCGATAAACGCGAGACACAACATAACCATCAAAGATGCGAGAGGAAAACCTGCGTAAGCGGATTATCCGCCTTGCTCCTTGGAAAGCGATACACCGGCGCGTTTTTCGCCTTTGTCAGCGTCGCATCAAAAGAGCCTTTACCCCACTTCTTCGGGAGCTTTTTCTTCGAGGCTCCTCTTAATCTGTATCTAGGTGCTATCTAATTCTGGACCGCCTTCGATTTTTTTCCACGCTTGGAAGGAATGTTTTTTTCTTTTTTTGTGCTTCCGATTTTTGAGGAACGCGCATCAGGTTGTTTACTTTCAAATTTTTTTTTTAATAAATTTGGTTTTTAGTAACGTGCATTTGTCGCCTTGGTTGCAATGTTTGTATGTAAAAAGATTTAATACACGATTTAATAGGGAATTAATATGTATTCTGCTTCTTTCCTAAATACTTATATACAAAAGTTTATCGATTATGGGGGAGGTTCTGATAAAACAGAATTGAGCATAAAGCTGTATATCTAATTCAAAATTTATTGAGTTTAAAAAAGATTAAAATAGATGGTAATACAAATAAATAAGAAATTACACTTATTGAAAAATTTTTATCTTTACTTTTTAAATTATCTTTAATGATTAATAATTTGGTAAAAAATCAATTCTTTTCGCCAACTTCCAAGTTAACAACTTCTAAGCTAAGGCATCAACAAATTTAAAATGAAGACCCAATTGAAGGTCCAAAATAGAGTGCTGGTTTTCAATTTACCTGTTACAAAATACCAACTATATTCTAATATGCGTAACTTAAAAGTAGAGCCCTCTCCTTGTCAATTGTCGCTTACATATAATCTCCCTCATCATTTTATTATTTTACCTTTCATCTTTAAATACTTTGATCTCACAATCGCGCATCTTGTGAGGACTGGACGAATAACTCAAACGACAAGAAAAAGCACTTGAGACTGAGATCTTAAGCCGAGAAAATGCTGCTACTTAAAGTTGCATCTTCTTTTCAGTGTAGGCTCTTTATCTGTTTTTTTCATCCGCTTTTCATTGATCGTAAAGTTTTGTCGGTGCGTTTCAAAAAATAAATATAGTTTTGCAACGATTTTGACAAAACCCACGTTGATAATTGACTAAAACTAAAAGAAAACAATTTTTAAAAGAGTTGTATCCTGTAGAAATCTATTGAATATCTCACCCAACAAACCCACGTTATCCTAAAATTTACAGTCGAATATCCAACCTGCTTTCAATATAACAGTAATTCTTACTTTCAATATTTCTCATTAATAATCATCTCGTCGAATCCTGTTGAAGTCAAAATTCGTACAATGGCTCGGCTCCTGCCAGCAAATTACCCAAGTATTTTCGGTAGTTCCTTTGCGAGGCGAATCAGCGATCGATGCTGCCTCCCTTTTCCTTTTCGATGCGCGCACGCGATGTCAGTGCCTTTCATTCTAGCAGCATCCGATCGGAGAAAAAGAGGCAGAAGAAAGGCAAAAACGTCCGCGTCCGGTCATCGCTTCAGTTCACATGTAAATGAAAACGAGATCTTGGGAGTTTTAAAAGGGAGGATTTGTACGTGAATTCCTTTAATAAGTAGGAGGAATAATAATTTATTTCTTTTTTAGTATTATGCAATCTTTAGAAAGCAAGATCTTTTAGATCTTTTAGAAATTTAACTTATTGCGTAAAAAGTTATAAGGAAATGCTGCTCATATGGCTGTAGATATAGTGACTCTGCCTGTAATTTTTCACCATTTAGCTCAAGATGAAATTTTGAAAATATAAATTATGTTTTCTTAAATTTATTTAAATAAGTATTTTTACGAAAACAAAAAAATTGATGTTTATTAATTACTTCAAGTATTATAACAGTAATTCTTAAGAAACTGTTGGTATTATATCTTAAAATAATTAATTCTTTATTAATCTATGGCTTAAACAATTTTAATTGAATTTAATAAAATAAAGTACTTGTATATACAAATGCAATGAGGAAGTATTTTTTGAAAAAATTACTAATTTTTTTGTAAAAAGTTTTATATAGCAATAACAAACTGTGAAACTCTAAAAAATTACCTATACTCTTTAGATTTTTTTATGACAACTTTAATAATTTATCCTAAATTTTACTATTTTTTGAGTAAAAATTCCTAAAAAGTTTAGTAATTTTTTCTGTCACTGTATTCTTAAAATTGTATGTGTCAATAATAATTAAACAGTTAAATTATAATCATTTCACTCAGACACTCTTAAACAACAAACATTCGTTAGAACACCAACAATGCCACGCGCGCAACTCCACAAACACTACTACATAAAAAAAACTCTCATCCCATTACTTCAACTGCAAAGACAACAATAAAAAAAAAACGTCGAAAACAAAAGCAAATCTCCTTTGTCCACACGTTGTAGCCTCTTTTCCCGTCGGCGGTGCGTTATATCTGCTCACTCTCGCGTCGCCGTCGTCACCCCTGCCTAGCTCAAGCCAATGGGGAGCGCCAGCGCGCCCCCAGCCGGCAATTAGCCAATGGGGCGCGCAGGGGCGCGGCCGGCCAATCGGAAGCTCGGAGGCTCGCGCTAAGGGTGGAAAAAAGGGTGCGAAAGTGCCGAGGGGTGAGAGTGGAAAATTGAGACGCGGAACGAGGGAAGCTGAAGGGTCTGGAACTGTGGGGATAGGTCGAGGAGTATTGGGGGTAGGGTGGGTCGGGGTAATTGATTTTAAAGATTTTAGTTTTTGGGATCATTATTTGTTAGTTGGATTTTGGATTAATTTTGTTTGTGTTGATGTCTATATTTTTACATTATTAATGTTAGTAATGTAATACTCTTACAAGATTATTACATTAGCAGGAACGTGAAATCAATTTTTAGCAAGTAATATTCACAAAAACTCTGATTAAAATTATTAAAAACAAATACTTCTGAATGGTTTAATTTTTGCAATAATTAGAATAATTACAATTCGATTACAATTCAATTTTTCAATTACAACTCGATTTTGACAGATTCATACTTTAGTTACAAATAAGAGTGTTTCAAATTATTTTTACGTATACATATCTAATAAATGTTAAATTAATTATTGAGGACAAGTTTTATTCAATACACTGTATTAAAAAAATTTATATTTAGGTAGAAGAAATCATCAAAATTACAAATTTTAGTTTTTTGTACTAAAAGAATTATAACTATCGCAAAATATAGAGAGTAAAAAGATTATTCTTCTAGAAACGAAGCAATGGACGATATGCTTTCAAATTTTTTCTTTGATTTCTCTTTTCTATTTTGTACACACCCTTCATCATCTCAAGAGGGGATGCGAATACACTGCTGCATATGCCGGCGCCGCCTTTTTCGAGATTATCTCTCCAAGAGAGGGTACATATACTTTTGCAATATGATACGCGCATAATACATGAAAGCCTGTCGAGGGGAGAAATGTATATGCTTAACAAGATGGCGAATTGGCTGTGTAGTCCAAGTCTCCAATACATTGTTGTTTGAGTAACTAACGAATTTTGTTTCGAACCGGTTTCGAAAGTTAAAAAAATCTAGTAAATAAAATTGTAGTAAGTTAATACCATATTATAGGAAAAACTAAATATTGTACATACTTCATAAGAAAACCCTATAGTAGAACAGATTAAAAAATAGCATTGAATCCATTTTTAGTAGCGATTAACTAGACATTAAATGGAATCATCTTCATACTAGGGAAGCAACTCAAATACATCAGAATTTCATTCGTTCCTTGCAAAACGGACTTCACCAAAAATACCATACTTCAAAGAACATAACAAACATACCCCTAATATCAAATCAATCGTTCTTCACCAAATACTTAACCCCTAGCGTGTCTCTCACCTCCAAACTATCAACCAACAACTGCTATACCATCACGCATGCCAAAAGAAAAGCCCAGCTCAAGAACTCCGAGCAAGTCGATGGCAACAACCCCTTCGTCTCTTCCGGGCTCCCGCGAATTCAGCGAAAAAACACAGGAACACCGCAAAATTATATGGGAAGTGTCGCGCGAGCGCGCTGCGGTTGCGCCACAGTTGTGCGCTTATGTAGCTATGGGCCCGGTCAAGGTTCGCTCGAGGCGGGCTGCTGCACGAATCCTTGACATTGCCCTTTTACGCGCTGGCAGTATGTATATATGCCCTGCTGATTCTGGGAGGTCACGCACACGCCAGATGGAAAAACGTTCGGCCGTTCCTTTTCCTCTTTTTTTTTTGACTGGACTTCGAGGCAGCTGTTCCCGGCGTCTGTTGGACGAGTGTAATTTTTTTGCAATTGGGAGTTTTTTTTTGTTCGGGCGGAGTTTGGCGCGTTTTAGGGAGTGAAGGATTGATTAGGTGGTTTTGGAGAAGCTCGTGTGGGTGCTGGGGAGGAATGCTGAGGTAGATTTTTGGGGCGGTCGGTGTTTGGCGACTTGGAAAGAATAGATAGTAGAATGGTTTTTTTTGCTATGGGAAAACGCTATTGCTTATTGATTTAATTATCTAGTATGATCTGCATTATGAAATTGCATAAAACTTTGCAAATTTGGCAATGAGCCAGTTTTGCGAACTTACTTATTTTTTACTTACTTTTATAACTTACTTTTTATTGCGCGCGGTAACACTTGATAATCCTGGGATTAATTTTATTCAAAAGATAAGAGTTACATTTTTGAATTTTCATGGATATTAACATTTTAATATTTACACTAATATCTCTAATCGGTAGAGATAAACGTTAAAATTGTGCTAATTTTGTAATTGCCATTCGAACATTTCAATCTTGTAGATGTCTGCATGAGTTTTTTGTCTACGAATATTTAAATGGCAAATCTTGAACACACAAAAATTTAACAACGTACAGTTTATAATTTGCATTACTTACTTTTTAAACCTATACATTCATCTAAATTAGTATATTAAACACTGAAGAAGGAATTGAACGTCTATTTGCTCATCATAGAGATATTGAGGATTCTGAGAAAAATGTGTGTACAGGGTTGTTCATAAAAAAGTAAATTTATTGAAAATTTTACGGTTGTCTGTCGCCAAATTTTATTCGAATTAAAAATGTATGCTTTTTATATTAAATAATCCTTATAGTTTTATTATTGTTACCAGTTGTACGTAGAAGGTTTAGAGCACGATGTACAAGTACAAAATCGATTGTGAAAAATAATATTTATTTACATAAACTAATATGTTCAATAATCAGAAACTAATAAGTTTAATCATTAATGAAAATCTTCGATTAAATTATGAAAAAGTCTTCTTCAGATATTTAAAAAATGTTATTTTTCCATCTTCATCAAAAATACACGCACACGCGAATCAGAATAATTCACCATCTAAAATTACAGCGTACTCCAGCTATAAACCTTCCAAACCGCATCGCTACCCGCTCGCCATACCGACTGAATCACAGTTGCATGACCACTGCAAAATCGAAGAAAACAACCCATAAACCATCTTACACCTATACAGACCAACACTAAAACCATCCCGTGCGTTGCAAACCACAGCAACGACTTTCAGCATCCTTCCTTTTTTTTCCTATTCTCTTTACTAGATATCGATTCAAGACGGCGTATAATTCGATATCGATAGCCGTAACCCTATTCCGCACACGCAAGGCTTGCGCGCTCGCGATCCTCTTCCTTTCTTTCTTTCCTTCGTCGGCGTCGAAAAAGAACAAGGAGCCAACGCCGCCGCACGAGTTTGATTGTATATATATAAAAGTGGATCTTGGAAACTGGAGGCGGCGACTGTAAACGCGATCTTGAACTCGAGTCGCCTCGGACCCTGTCACTCAAGACGTGCTATATTCCTGGCCCCCTTGGGGATCTCTTGGTTCTGGCGTCTCCTTAAGGCTGTGAGGGTTTCGATGACAGGATGAATGAGGATGCGCGCATTTTATGCAGAATTTTTTGCGTTTTTTCTTTTTTGGAATGGTTTTTTTTTAAATAGTATTTTTAATCGAAAAATGGTTTGGTTATGTAATTGGCCTCTGCGAATGATCATTTTTGCACGCTTTTGGGAGAAAACACTTGGCATAATTTTAAATTAACTGAAAATTTTTTTTATAAAAATTTTTTTATAGCCATTTTTTAGGTTTAAAACCATTTACTGGCAATTAAACGGCTATATAATAGAATGATTTTTACCAGGGATATCGGATATTTTATATAAGGATTAACGCACGTTATTATAAACTGTTTAAAAAACCCTAAAAGTTTTAAAACAGTTTCGTATGCGTGGGTCTATTAATTAATCTTGCCTAAATTATTTGCTAGACCCTGTTAGAAATGATTCTAGTTAACAGCCATTTAATGGCTAGTTAATGGTTTATAAGATAAAAAATTACCAAAACATTACTATCTTATAGACTTGCATGATGAAACTTCTATCTGGGGAGTTGTAATAGTACATTATTCGCTTTGGTCAGACGACAACAAACAACACTTGTATAGAATGACCTATTTGTTGCATATGCTAGTTTTTTAAATAAAATGCACGAATCCGGGTTTATTGTAATGACTTTTTAGGGCAGATAGCTACTATCTTTTTATGCCACTTCGAATAAATTAGCGTGAACAAATAAATCAGTGCGTAAATATTGTACTTTAGAATACTGTTTAGAATATTTATTATAAAAGTTAATTAAGTTCATAAACTTTGTTGGGTACAATTTAGAAGTAGCATGAATAACTTATTACTCAAGTTGAACATAAGGTACACATTTAAACGACATTTGTGTACGGACAAATAATAATGGAGTAATTATACAGTGCTGCTAACTTAATAAGAGGTATTTTGAATACCACTCTGCTTCGTTTCTTCACATTTGCGTTAGAATAGCATTTTTGAGACTTGCGTCAAATGTACAATATAGAACGTAATGGTATATGATTATAAAATACAAGTTAAACTAGGAAGGAAGTGTAGAGTAATTTCGCTGTGATTTGATGATTTCGCATTTGCTAATGGAGGCAGTGATTATTTTAAAATGGATGATTGAGATATTTAAATTAATGCGGCATACCTAACTCACATTACCTTAGGTAAGCAAAACTCAAATTACAAAATAAATAATTTAGCAACAACAGTAGTACAAGAAATAATTCAAACAAATCTCACTCCTAAATCCAAATAACACAAGTTATTCTTTCTCCAACCACCATCCGTCCAACTCCGTCGGAGTTTCAAAATTTTCTCATTAAAAAAAAATGCGCAAAACGCTCGCTCCAATCTCAGAGGCCAATCTCGCGCGAAACGCTCTAAGCATAGCTCGAGCTCGCTCGAGCCGTAATTTTATGCCCTGCACAGTCTCGTCGGCTGAATAACAGCAACGACCGCGGCGTCGCGTTTTACTTGCGGCCCCAAAAAAAAGGAGCAACGAGCCCGCATCTGCAAGCCGCAGAGTGTATCCCCTTTGTGCGGTTTTCGTTCCTTCTTTCCGCGCGGCCGCAAAGAGGAAAAGAAGGAGAGAGAGAGAGAAAAAGTGAGTGAGAGAGACAGGACGAGTACGATGATTGGCCTACGCGTTGCTGGCGCGGACCGTAATCGAGAGGCTCTATACGCGATACGCGCGATTTGCGGCACGCGTGCAGCTAGCGCAGGATCGCGTATCGCTTCTGGATATGGTGATAGAAATGGTTAGGCGGTGATGAAAAGTTGATGGTTTATTAGTGAGTTAAGAGTTTTGGGGTGGGGCAAATTAACTTAAGATTGGGTTAATGAACAGCAATTCTTTAAAAACTACTTCTTCTTTTATTTTTACGCAACTTCCTTGGGTCAGAAAATAAGCTTATTTGGAAACAGTGGAAAATTGTGAAAAATTGTGCTTAAAACTGGTGTTTTAATGTTGATTTGAAGCTCACATGGCCTTCTCTAAGGCTCAAACAGCCCCGCGAAGCTAAAATAACTTTCTTCTACTTATATCAATATGTACTATTTGACCGTAACTGGCCCTAAATACTACTTTTGTGTTTTTACGGCGGGAGCGAAAGTAGTACTTTTAGCCAGGGTATCATGAAAACATGTTTTTTATCACTCATACTCAGAAAGTGTCGCATACTAGAATAGTATTGAGTTATGGAATAGTTATTTACGACACAAGTGCGGTAATAATACATTTCGATATTAGTGCGATAAAGTGATTTTATCCTGGTGTGGACGTTTGCTCGCTTCGCTCGGGTGAAAAGGCCACACGAGGTTACAATTATTTCCTCGCTCATGTATTGAACCGTATTTTTTGGTACAACGTGCACAAAGCGAGATTTAGCGTAAGTTTTGTTGTCGAAATCGAGCTTTGCACACGGAGTATCAAAAAATAACGTAACGCTTTTGAAGCGTTCTCACAATATGCATAAATATATAGACCATTAGAAAAAAATAGTGTTCGACAAATTACTGAACTCATTGCACAATGTACTATTACTATATTATAAATAAAATAATTTCTTCATTCAATAATATTTTCACAACAATATACTCCATTATCAAATTCTAAGTTGTTCCCCTTCCTCTCCGGTACCAGAAATTTCCACCCTTCCTTGTCCCAAACCCGAAAAAATAACGTCTCTCTCTGCAGCAGCTCCGCATCCTCCTCTCGCCGACCCAACGCTCTCTCTTTCTCTCTCTAAAAAAATCATCCTCCCCGTTAATGCCATCACAATCACTCTCAGCGTCGCGCTAGCGCTCGCTTTTTATCCGCTGATTAACTCCGTTCCTCGTGCTCGCGTCGGGTGGTCCTCAGGGGGGGCGTCGTCACGTAAAACCGGGGGCCGTCCTCCCAGCGTGAGCCCGAAAATAACCAAATGTCAACATTGTCGGCGCGTCAAGGGGTTTATGATCGAATTATAGAGAACGAGCGGCACCCCGGTGAAACGGCAGCTGCGACTTTCTTCCCGCGCGTGCGCCGGTTCTCGGGTGGGTTTGGTCAGCGAGCGCGACCGAGGGAATTTCGCGAGAACGATGAAAGACTGACCGACGCCCGTTTTCGACGGATCCCGGCAATTTCTGGTATGAATGGTCGCACTGGACACACGTGGACGGACTGGTCAGTGCTTAATGACATAGTGGGTAGTCATGGAATTTCGGGATCGCGGCTAATGCGCGAAGGCGGCGTTATGAGCAGTATTGGCTGTATTTGGAAAGAGAGAGAGAGGAGAAGGATGAAAATTAGCTAGTGTTTGATAGATTATAATTATATTCTAATTATTTAATGAATTGACAACGGTTTTTAATGTGATGATAATGGTTCCCGTGTAAAAAAATTTGGTCTGGGACCAGTCTTGCACAAGTCTGGCTGAGAAATCGCGCAAAAGTCTGGCAAAAGTCTTTAAAAGTCTGGCTATGGCCACTTTGCCAGACTTTTATATTTTTATTTTTAGAAGTCTTGCAAAAAGATCCAGACTTTTTGCCAGACTTTTATAT
>JAPYZB010002856.1:0-11230 GCA_030522745.1 Eupelmus kiefferi
ATTTCGTTTTAAAAATCGTCTTTCGCCAAACGTTCTCTGTAAATTTGAAACAACGGGAATTCAACTATTTACTCTTTAGTGGAGCAATCTCAACTAACGATAGTGAAAATTCACGATAAAGTAGTTGAATTTTCACAATTTTTTAGTTGAGATTGCTCCACTAAAGAGTAAATAGTGTAATTCTCACTATTTAAAATTTAGAGAGTTATTTTCAAGTTTTTTGCATACGCTATAAAGTGTACGAACTCACTTTTAAGTTTTAAATTTTTGTATGTGCGTTCAATGCCTACAGATTCTAAATTCAATGCGAGTTATTTAAGAATCGAAGTCTATTAATTCATTCAGTCCAAGTAGCATCCAGAGTACAGTCTATACAAAGCAGTTTAGTTTTGCTACGAGATTGCAGTCTTCGCATAACAGCAAAAAGTAAGATTCAAATTTATACTATTTTTTAATTCCTATTACGTATTCATACCTTTTTTATTTTGAAACTTTAATTCACTTTCTATTCCGCTTTTACGATTAAGGTGCTCAATTAATCTTATCCTTTGCACGTAGTATTTACTTGGTCATATTTTTTAAAGTTCCGTGTAACAAAGGTGCACCAGTATCACGAGTATTTTGCATACTCGTCTGATAACAGAATTAAAAATTAGTGAAGCAAAATAATTCTGAAATTTAGTTTTGTATGTAGAATAATTATCATTTTTATTTACAATGATTATTAATATCTAATTATTTAGCTTTTTACGATATTTAACACTTTAAAAATATATTTGCAATAAAAATTTTTTTAATTAATTGAGTTTTCCAAACTCTTTCTTATACAATTAAATGATATATATTCTATAGGGAGGATTCTATTCTTAACTTTATCTATTAATTGTAATTAAAATCAGATTTATATATTAATAATTAAAATTTAATTATAATTCGAATTTTAATCGTTTAATTTTATTTCATTTCTTATAAAATTTTAAAAAGAAATTTTATATTTCTAAAACAAAATATATTAAAAATTGTCATTTAATTTGTATTTTTCCAAAAATATTTTTAATGTTAAACAAATTTAGTTCACATTTTATACAAAAAAAATATTTAAAAATAAAAATTCTTGCAAAATAATTATGTAATATATTTTATGACAATAATTATTTTTCCGAACTGTATTTTATATTTTTAAAATTATAGGATTATTTCTTTATTATTCTTATTTATTTTTAGTGTTTTTAAAATAATATGTAATATATACATAGATGCATGTTATATATGGGCAATTTTTTGTTACTTTTAACATTTGTGAATTTTTTATTGACAACAGTCTATAATTTAGGTTTCTGAGGTGACACAGACTCCAATACGGATGTAAACTACTCGTTGCACGAATAATATAAAACTGCTTAAGAAAGTGTTGCATGTTTAACACGCATAACAAACTATTAAAAAGTGTCATTTGGGACGCGTAAAATTAAATATCGTCAAATCCAATTTTTATAGCAGCACCAAAATCTGTATTTTTCACTCCATGGACGAGTACTTTAAACCCTTATTAAAGTTTCTGTCACTCTCAGAAACCTGAATTATAGACAGATGAATTGTTGTAAAACCGAGTTCTCAAAAGTTAAAGTACTTGAGAATTGCTCATATACACATGTGAAGAAGTTTGTTATACTTATTATTCATTAGATCATTTATCATTAATTATCATTTTTTCTCATTAAATACTGGGAAACATAAAGGTCAACAAATTTTTTTGTAATTTAGTAAAAATTTTGTTTCATTTAATAATTAAATACCAACATTTTTAACAAAAAAAGATTTTTTCATTAAAATTCAGAACGTATAGTTATTTTTAAAAAAATAATTATGTAAATAAATTTTTTTTATTGGGTATTGCCAGTAATTGAATCTTTTCTTTTTATAAAAGTTCCAAATAATTCTGTGCCTGTTACTTTTGATTTTTATGGGGTTTTAATAAAGTTTAGCAACAAAGCTACCTGAAAACTTAAGCAAATAAAATAGGATCAGGGTGGTCGTTGCTCCCACATGCATTTCTAGCGATATAAAAATCTCTATGAAATACATATTATATTATTTAATCAATTTTCTTATTTTAAAATAATTGTATTAAATAATTAAATTAATTTAAACAAAAAACTTAAAGCAGGATGTGCATCATCTACTGCTCGTCGGCTGAGAGGAAAAAGGTTCTAACTCGATCTAGCGATAAAAACAGTACTTAGTCAGTGAGCGCTAAGAAAGGTTACAATTCAAGGGTTAGGAGCCTGGCCTACACATGTTTAGATTCCTAGCTCTTCAATTGTAACCTTTCTTAGCGCTCACTGACTAAGTACTGTTTTTATTGCTAGATCGAGTTAGAACCTTTTTCCTACTTGCGCAAAGTTATTAATAGATTGCATATTTGAGAGAGTACCTGCTGCTGCTATGCTCGGTGAAACTCTTGGTCGATCGTAATTCGAATAAACGGTAGGCTGCGAGCTTGAGAGAGCACCTACTGTTGTTGTTATGTCTTTTTGATGACGTTGTTGGTCCATTATTGATTTATCATTTCTTATACTTCTTTTCCACTCATGGCTTTATGATGCAGTGATTTTGAGGGTAGTTTTAAGATATAAACTTATGATTGGTGTCGAACGCCTGCAATGCCCTGCACACTGCACATAAGCTTCTTGTGTTCGCTATCCCGTTTGTAGACCAATCCCATATGTATGTTTCATGGAAGAGGTGGTCGCAGTTGGTCAGTTGGACTGTGGTATCGTCAAAGTCGTCCAAGCATATAGGACAGGGCCGTACGTTCGTTCTGGCTCCGGTGCTGCGGAGACCACTATGTTTCCTTGTGCAACCATATAAGTATATGTATATCTAAGAGCGCGTTTATGGATAGAATCTTGCTTTCTGGATATTATGAATGGTTCACCTTTGTGGTAGGTAAATTTCCTGCGAGGTTGGCAGTCTACCGTTCTTTGGAAGGTTTAGCATACTTCAGATTTTGTAGGTCGACGCTCATGGCATAACTTTATTCCGGGTTTGAATCCCATAGCTTTGATAAGTGCAAATTTGTTGTGTTTGATGGTGGCTGCCATTCTATGAAAGCAGATTTTTGTCATAATAAAATTTTTGCTAGTTTCGCTATTAAAAAAAATAAAAATTAAGGTAAAAGTTATGTGTTATAGGGAAATTACACGAAAAATATTTTCAACTGCATGCAAATTATTGAATCTCGAAAAAACACTGTGCTGTCTTATTTATTACAACATATGCACCAAGATTCACATATAAGTTTTTAATATTACCAAAAATTTCTATACTAAGGTGGAGGTAAAAGTCCTCTATGATGCTCTTCTGAAAACTTGAAAGAATCATTAGCATTTTTCTTACGTTTAACTTTGCAATTTTCTAAAGAGTTTTAGAAAATAAGTCGTGTTATTTTCATAAGGAAATGCAGAATAAGAGTCCAATGGTCCAAATAATTTAACATCATTAATTAGGTGTAAAAAAATGTGAATGTTAAATGACAGAAATTCTCCTCCATAGAATTTTACTTTGACAATTTAAGACCCAAATTTTAAATTAAAATTAACTTATAGTAATTATAAAGTACTATTATAAGGTTGAAATTATATTTATTGAAATAATAAATATTTTCTATTATAAGTTTGATTTTCTATAAGAAAAAGCATGATTAAATTTGATCAGTTTGAATGATTTTGAAATTTTTTCAGATAAAATAGCATGATAATAACAACGAATTCTTCTTTAATAAAGTTTTCCGTATAAGAAGTTAAAATTGTTTAAAATATTTAGTTAATTTATTTTTGTAAGTATTTCACTTTTAAAAGTTCGTAGATTGTGTGTTTTTATCGTATTATCGAAATGAACCGACAACAGCAATATAAGATACTGCTGATTTCAGCATCTGAAACATAAAATTTTTAATTAAACAATTCTATATAATATAAACATAAAAAATATGTATATTATCAAAAAATAAACAATACAGATCCAAAATTTTCTAAATTCATAACGTATAACCCTCCTGCAGTGAAAACGCAAGGCTTTACACATCGCAACATTATAATTTTCAAAAGCTTTTTCGATCGTTCAGAGACATTATACCATTCATTAGTGTATCTAATAATAAATAATTTATTATTTATTTTGTAATTTGAATTAAAAAATTTAATACTTACGCAGATAAAAATAATTCATTACTAGTATCCATAATTTTTTGACCAGGTACAGAGAAGTATAAAAAATGTAAAATAGCTCCAAATAGTATTGTCAAAAATCTAAATAAATCTATAAGTGTGTTTTGCTCTATTATCTGAAAATGCAAATACAATTATTAGTAATGTATCATGTTATAAGGAGTACATGACACACCAAACAGCATCGACTTCGATACGACAATATGAACAGTGTTCAAAAATGAGTTCTAATTCAAATTTCAAAATACCAAAAAGGTCATTTCGAAATATATTTATGCAGAAATCTACATACAAAATAAAACTTAGAACTATGGCAGCATGTGTGAAGAGATTTAACAGTCGTATTTAGCTATCTTGGTTCCGTCAAGTTCGCGCCCATATTCATGATCCGTACCTCATGTATCAAACGTCACTTACGGTTCTGCATATCTGTAGTAAAAAATATGACTTAAAAAAATTTTTGGTATTTTTGAAATTTAATTTAGATTATTCTCGTTTTGGAGCTTTTTGCATCTCAGTAGATCTATACAGCTACATGTAAACAAGTGAACTTAAACTGAGAAGAGAAGAATTTTAACACTTTTGGTTTTCAGTTTTTAACGCTTATAAAAATAGAATAAAAAATTGAACTAATGATATTTTTTAGTTAAGAAAAAGAGGTTTAATTTTTTCAAATGAATTTATTTTTAAAAATAAAGAACTAAATAATTACTATTCATGTCAATAATAAACTGCTATTAGTTATGGGTGCAATCCATTTGGGCTATTTTAATAGGAAAAAGTTTGAAATTTTAGAACCTCTTCTATATGTATACACATAAATCTATTGGGATTTGGCACATAGATTATATTAGTACCTGTGCACTAATACTAGATTATTCTATTTGAAATTATCAATTTTGCAGCATTACTTACAATAATCACACCGACACTAATGAAAAGTATTGTGGGTATTATTACTACAAGAAAAAAATATCTGTATGATGTCTCAATCACATCAATAAATCTAAAAAGATAAAGAAAATACTTATTTACTAAACTATGTAAAACTGACTAATATCGTAATATATTTGTTTAGCATACTGTTTCTGTATTATACATTTATGTGAAACAAATATCAAACACCCATACCTACGCATTATGCACACATTCACATCCAAACATCAGACACTTATAAATATTCACTTATTTAAAATATTCATTCTGACAATTTAAACAATCTTTGAAATAATCACTTATATGTATTTTTTTCACTTACAATATTTGTAACTAGTGAAAATACTGGGTGTTCTCAAAACATTATTAATTTATCAAATAAATTACACTTGAAATATTAAACTTTTTCATAAACTATTATTGATAATAAGTAGTTTTCGATATAAGTGCAAGAAAGTAATTTTTAACAAATGAGAATGTTTATACACGAGCAAGTGTGTAAATTTAGCAATGTATTTTATAGTTAAAGTTATATTAGACCAACTTCAAGCTCACTTTTTTCTATTATGGTGAGGGAATATGTAAAAATTGTATAAAACCTTTTTGATTGTAAACTTTCTGATTTTTTTCAAAATGCGATAGCTTATTTTACTATAAAATATAATATTATTGCCACAACATAGCACTTGATCTGCTTTTATTTAAAAAAATAAAGATATCATTTTATTTAAAAAAAATAAAAACAATAGACAATTATTTTTCTGGATGAGTTTATGTTTATCTCTTTTAAGTCAATTTAACAAATTTTAATTTAAAAATGTCAACAATAAAAATTGGATAACGAGGAAAATCTTTGGAGAATCTGATACAAAAATTTTCCTTGTAAAGTACAAATTTTACAATTTAATAATATTTTTACATTAACAAGATTTGAAATATACTAAAATTTGTATTGTCTACAAATAGTATTATTATTAAAAAATTGCAACTTTCTAGCGCCTTATATAGAAAACTTTTATCAGACTCTGTACTTTCTGACGTTTTTATTACACTTTCAAAATGTTTGTACTTCTAAAAGTTCAAAAGCATACCTATACTTTTTCATGTTTTTATTACGTATCTATAACTTTTTCTTGAAACATTTTTAGTTTCAGCAATAGTATATTACGCATCTAGGGAGTAAAAGTAAAGAATGGTTTAGATCGCATGAATCCGAACTGAAGACGAGAGTGATAAACATATGAAAAAAAAACATGATAAACATGAACTGACGCATTCTTTGTATTCTCTCGAGGTGCGTGAATATATATATATTTGCCTGGCGACGTCGAAATTATAAACCTTTACGATCAGGTGCAGTGAGTTTTCGCTCGCTAGGCAAAAAACGTTTTTATACCTTTTTATGCTGACATATTTCATTTATAAAAATTTTCAATAAAAATCTTTGTTAATAGCTTTAATTAATTTCATAAAATTTATATTATTAGTGTAAAAATATTGTAATTATAATTATTTGTACTCAACTGAAGAGCTTGTTTGTGCATATGTATAGCTTTAATTAATGTTTCGTAATTAATATCTTTGGATGGATGAAAATTCGATGTGGCAAGATGTAGACGATGTCTGAAAATTAAATTATTTTTACTTTTTTAATTCCAATATAAGTAACGTTTTTTTGTTCATAATTCTTAGTTTCAACATTTCTTTAGTTTAAAAAAAAGAAGTTTATAAGAAATAGGTATAATATGTTTATTAATAAATTGATAATCTAATTTATAATACTTCTTCATTTTACTCTCTTATAATTATTATACGATTAAAGGAATTGTTTATATGAATAATTTAATTAAACAAAAATCGTAAATTTCTTGTCACCTATAATAGTTGTGATTTTTCTAAATTAAATATTCAAAACACAAAAACGTTTTCGAAATAAGTATTGTCAATAGTTTTGTTAAGTTTGAACAAATTCCGTATTAACGCTTATAATCAATCTTTTCTAGAGCTTTACTCAAACAAAATAAGTCATAGAACGTTCCTTGACATATTTTAATAATTTAACTTCTAACATTGAATATCTTTTGTTGAGTACTCTCGGTAATTGGTATCGTCAACATTACCATTACCATAACTTATTTTATTTGATTATAATCTTTAAAGAAGGATAATATAAAAATATTGATGACATATATTTGATACTATTTAAGATCAAAATAATTGAATACGTACTATCAAAAATTTTTTGTGTTTTGAATATTTCAACAAATAATTCAACAAGAAATGATTTTTAAAAATCTCTATATTAGTTTCATTGTCATATTTTATTTATAAAAAATTGAAAATGTGTACAATTATATTTACTTGACAATCGAAAAAAGACCTAAAGTTTGATGTACAAGAACTGCATATGTTGTATCAATACTAGTTGAAGCAATAGTAGAAACAGCAGAACAAGATACAAAAAACACGTACAACTTGAAGAAGTGTTTGACTGGATCAAACAGAAATTCACCCTTTACGAAAGGTATCGATGGACGAGATTCATTTAACGGAATCAAGTAGTCAAGTATAATAGGTACTGCTGGCATCTGACAAAAACAAAGCGAAGCCGCTATCATGAAAACTGAAAAGATATTTAACATAATATTGAGTTTATAAATTCATAGTTAGTTAATCAATAGTTATTAGTTATCACGTACGTATAATAGTAAGTAAGAAAAGATATATCTTATAAGATATATCTTTAAGTATACTTATGAATTTTTCATTAGCACTTATAATATGTAAAATAAATATAAATTATAGAATTTTTAAAACACATAATAACTATAATAGAAACTATAATAACTCAAAAATCTGCGAAAATATCAACTTTTAATTCTTGTATTTATTACAGTGAACTTGTTTGAATGCTTGTAAAAAATGAATTTCTTATGCTGCAATGACATTTTTGTATAAAGTTGTGGCAAATAATCTTAATGTAAGCTAGGATCGCACTCACTCCCTTGGCTTCGCTTGCCTTTCAGGTCGCGACTGCGACCCTTGATTAAAAATAAAGTAAAAGTAGAAATATTGTGTACCATTCATCAATCTAAATGGTACTCGATTTAATTATAAAGGTCACACTTCTGTAAATTAATATAAATGATAATATTTGACTTAAAACAACATAATTACGACCAAAAAATAATATGAACAATAATTTTTAAGATCATTACCTAAGTAAGCAAGGGTAATGATTCTCCCTTGTTTGGCATACTGTATTAAAATTGCGTGTTCATGCGGATCCGTGATTTTCATCCAATTATTTGCGACTAATTGGTATAAGTTTTTTAACTGAAATTACATCAGAATAAAATAATTAATTAGAATTTTTTAGATGATAAATAAAATTTTAAGGTATAAAATGCACCACCTTACACTCCGATAGAGACGTTACCCAGTATTTTGTAATAATAGTAATAGCGTAACAAATACCCAGAATATTTTCACCGCATATACTTAAGTCTACACCACACCATTTATTAAAACCAATAAACTAAAAGAAATTTTTAAAAACTTATTCTAAATGGTTACAAATTCATCGATAATAAATAAATTGTTAGGATTTTAAAATATTTGATTAATAGAAAATAAGAAAATTAGATATTTGAACTCCTTGACTGAAACGGTTTTTAGACATTTTTATGACAAAATTGGTCAGTTACCGTAAATAGTGCAGTAAATATAAAAAAATCTGCGTTTATGCAGTTTTTGGGGCCACTGATTATTTCATCCCGAGGCGTATAGAATTCCAAATGCATTAAAAATGGATTAAAAATGTATATGATCCACTGCCAGTCAAAGAGATAAATACCAAATTATATTGATTATCAACCTATAAGGATCGTACAATTTATTAATAAAAAAAATCACTACAATTTTTATATGATCATAAAACACTCGATCCGGTTTACTTGAACCTCAAACGCGGTGATTGTATACAGGTATAAGATTTTATGTTCGAAAAGTTGATATAAAAACTACTATTTTGAAAGCTCTTGAAAAACCGGTATATCATATTTTATTTTAATAATTTCCATTGAAAATGATTCAGCGTATATAACTAAAAAAAAAACACATTTTTATTAAGAGAGATTCAAATTGATCAAGAAATTAAATAAGTGCAGCTCTAGAAAAAAGATTCTTAATTTTTTATATTATTTTTGTCAATAATAAAAAAATGCTTTCTTAAACTTACCAACGGAATCACCGCAACAAACAAGTATACATTTAGAACTATTTTTGGAATCAATTTATTCAAACGAGGTTCATACGGCCAGAGACCTGCATATATTTGAAGTTTTTTATTTACTTTAAAATAATAATTATTGTAAACAGAATTAAGTTCTTTTTCTTTCATATCTTTTTCCATTTTAACGCCAATACTCAACTTACCAAATAAAAATTAATTCTTAGCGGTGATATAGGATACATATTTTACGTTGTATAAAAAATACACTCAATAGTTTCTTGGTAAATATCTGTATTTTTTAATGTATCAACTGTATTGTGAAAACGATTTACATACATAAATAAATATTTTAACGCGAATCACTATAGCTACTTCTCAAGCTCTATTTGTGCAAAGAGAGTGGATAAAAAGTTACTTTGGGTGTACTTTACTTCAGATTTATTGGTGTTGGTTCAATATGAAATAATGTTTTTAAAATATACCAATTATGGATTACTCAATTTGCATAAAGTTGTAATTGTATAGTTAAAAGAGTTTTATCTTGCTATGCTTGATAACTGTTGTAAAAAATTGAAATTTTGTATATCATAATATTTTGGCTATCAAAAATTGAAGAAAAGTATCTTATGTCTACAGACAAAATAGTTTCGTTATGTATTACTTTTTCTAAAATTATCCATAAATTCACATTAAATGTATTTATTTTTAGTATACTATTAATCTGTATATTGTTAACTTGAATTTACTCAAGAATTTTCTACAATGTTTTGAAGTGCAACTTGTTTAACATAGGTGGGTATTTACAGTTACGTACAGTCAATATGAATACAATCCATTATATTGCACAGAATTATTAATAAATTGGATTTATTTTTGCCTTGTATAAAAATGTATATATATATATATTCCCATACTTATAAAGAAAAGGTATAAATAGATAAACTTTACAAGAGTTTAAAATACATGAAAATCAAAATTTATTATGTTAAAAGGGGGTCCGTTCAAGCAGTAGTCTAGTCCGTTTAGACTTTTATTTCAATTATAAAGTTTACTATAACTATAAGTTATAAGTGTATTTGTTTATGTGCATGTTAGTTAGTATTATTAAGATTTGAAATTATTGTGTGAACTTACTTTTATTTAATTAGTTAAAGTCTTTGAAAGATTCAAATGAGTATACAAGTCAAGTAGTAAACTTAAAAATAAATTCGAAATTGGAACTTATAATATTTTAAAATTAGAACTTATAAATAAAATTAGTATTTTTGGACTTAGAACAATTTTAAGACCGAATTTGGGTAGCCTATTATCGTGGATCTTTCGGAGAAGGGAATGCTTTTGGGACCACTTAACGCTTGCGAGTCACTGTCGTCGCCGGAGGGTCGCAAGCGGCTGCAGTTAAAGATAGTGCTGGCCAAAGACAAGGGTGGAGAATTTGGGTATTCTGGCTCTGGATTAAGAGACGGTTGCGGGCTTGTGGGACCTAAACTTCCGTAACTAGTGGCCTCTTACAAGTCTTCGTCCTCTGTATAAAATTGTTAGGGAGAATTTACCTCCTCGAAGAGTTCACTGGCCTCTTCGGAAACCTCCCAGAACTTGGTGTCGACTTCGCGTGTAGCAACACTTGCTTCGTCGATCGCTAAGAGTTCTGAGTTCTCTGTAATGGTCGCGCCTTCCTCGAAGGTCTAAAAATCGAGGTCGTCTGGGCTCTTATACATTTCGTCTCCGGTTTCGTCGTCGGCATCACTTCGAATGGAAGTTTTCTTTTCTTGAAGTTACACCGATAGGGCCGCTTGGGTATCTTATTTAGGTACAAATGTATATATATATA
>JAPYZB010002857.1:0-11229 GCA_030522745.1 Eupelmus kiefferi
AAAGAAACCCTGGGACACGGGTCTCCTTATTTTGGCCAAAGAAGACCCTTAAAAAGTTTCAGCAAGATCCATGACCCGCATCTGAGACACTCTCCTTGTAAGTGTATTGATACTTTTATATAGTTTGTTATTCGTATAATTTAAAAGAATTCAAAATCATGTTAAATTATGATAAAAACTAATTTTTATGTTAAAGACTGCTTTTAAAAACTTACAGATCAAAATCTTTTAAATTTTAAGAAAAACAAACTATACTAATCCGTTTGAAAGTTAGTTTCTACGGCAATCGTTCGATCGAAGAAATTATCTTATATTGATCAATTTAATTTTTTTTTTAAATTTAATTATGTCTTAACCCTTTAACTGACAAGGTAAAACTGGTGTATATACGGGTTTTTGTGGTCTCTGATTTCATTCCTGTCGTTGTTTTTGGCTTAGGAATTCCGAGGGGGTTAAAAATAAGGGTTGAAAGAGTAAATTTTTAATTTTATTGTGACAATAAAATTGTCAGGGTCTCATATGTCATTGCAAAGAATATTTCTATAATCAAAGCACTCTACAGTTTTCGAATACTTCTGGAACCTTGATGAAAATTTTATACCGAGTTTGGTCGAAATCCATGGAGAATCACCAAAGTTATTCAAATTTGTACATATAAGTCACTGCCAGTTTTGGTACGATTTTTTTTTTTTTTTTTTTGTAAATATATGATCTACTGCCAGTCAAGGGGTTTTAATATAAAAAAATATATACATATAAAATTACAAACAGTCTACTTAATTTATTAATAAATAATCATTTTTTCAGCCCATTTTTATTAATGGTAACTTTCGAAATAGATAATGATGAAAACCATGGTTTAATACCTACATGCACAACAGAAACAAGAGCCAAATGGAGCATCGTTTATATTATAACAACCATAGTTATTTTCTTTATTTTACCGGTTATCATTCTTCTGATATTGTATTCTATTATAGTACATCAACTTATTTACAAAACACACATTAAATATCATGCAGCTAAAACTTCATCGCAAAATCGCAATCAAGTAGTTCGAATGTTGTGTACAGTGATCTTAGTCTTCTTTATCTGTTTACTTCCTTTTCGAGCAATGATGATATGGGTGATTTTTAGTCCATTAGAAAATATTGTAAATATTGGTGTAGAAGGATATTTTTGTTTGTTATATTTTTCAAGAATTATGTATTACTTAAATTCTGCACTTAATCCAATTTTATATACTCTGATGTCAACTAAGTTTAAAAAAGGTTTTATTCGCTTATTAAAAAAAAATTATTTTTCAAATGTTGATAAACCATTTACTTAAGAATATTTGTATGGATGCTTTATTTCAAATACGTAAACAGAGATATCTACGTCAAGATAAAGAAATAATAAATTTTAATCGTATTATTCAAAACGTTATATTTAAATGTCTTTTACCAAACAGGTAGGCTCAAATTATTACAACGTTATAGATTTTACCGCAAACGTGAAGACGAGATCATAGGATAAGCCACATATATTGCTTATATTTTTATAATAAAATTCAATAAACAATTACTTAAATTTTCGTCAAAATCAACTTACTTTAAGTTCTTACGCTTTTGGTTACAAATGTAATGCTGTTACTTGAGGTACAACTTAAAAATTATTGATATTGTGATAAATGGAACCTCACCGTAATAATTATATTTCCAACCTTAAAATCACCCTCAAGTGTAAAAGATGCAGCCTTAGAATGAGTTAGACATTTTGTTTATGAATACTAATAAAATTAAATGAAAAAACAAAATTATGTATACTTATTACAGTAATTAAACCCTTTGCCTGTAGAAGTTTTAAAGTTTGTTTGGATATCCCTTGTTTATGTCAAATTTCTGAATTTTATTACATCTGACAAAATCCAGTCTTAATTCACTCTAAAACTCCTACTGGAGTTATACTTGCAGTTACATACATGGTTATATCATTTGAAAAACACTTTCAGAAAAATATGTACATCCCACCCAACAAATTTTCTTCTTTTAATGTTTGTTATTTACAGAATTTAATTACATATGACTGTAAATGTGATAACATGTAACATTTTTATTAAAATGTTTTGTCTCGATCTGTCTGTTCTATGCAGACATACCCTATTTTAGATGTAAAGAATAATTAATAATAATAATGCTTTTAATTACATTATTAATATAATTGTATTTATATTAATTTAAATTCTAGCTTAAATCCTATAATCATATCATGAATTAAATTATATGGATATAAAAAAATCTGCTTTTTTTCTAAACTTACCATTTTACTAAAAGAACATCTAACAGAAAGTTTTTTAATCTTGTTTTAATTAAAGTATAAAAGCTATGTTTTTCATATAAAATCAATAATCAATGTTTATTATTCCTTTTAGGTTCTGGAAATCCAAATATACTTAAATAATACTGCGCTTATATTATGAGTGAATTTGAACATTTCCTGTTAATTTTTTCTAAATTGTCTATTATGTCCTTGGCTAGACAATTTACATGATAAAAATGTATACAATGATTGGCTGACTGAAAAAAAGAAAGTAAATAATGTAGCATGCAATAGGTAGTAAATAATCACATAATTAAATGAGGGTAACATACATTTTTTCAAAATAAAAACGATACAGAAAATAAAAAATGTTTTTAAATATTTTATTTTTAATGTCTCAGAAAGTATATATATATATAACAATAATTGTATAATTTTAAAATGTATAAATCATAAATAAAAACGATAAAGTAAATATAATAATTTTGTAGTTTACAACAAGTAACTCTTAAGATGTTATAGAAAAATTATATAAAGTTCAGTAAATAAAAGATAACTTATAAATCAACAACTTGCTAATCTCAATAATTTGATGCAGGTTAAAATCATAATAATCAGAAAAATATAATTATGATGAACAAATGTACCTTGCTTAATAAATATCATTTAAGTGAAGAAAAAGATGTCAATAAAAGATGTTATTTTTTATAATAGTTAGGATATTTATTTTATAATAAGTATTAAATATATAACTCGTTTGACTAGGAATGTCATGGGTTTCCTTCTTATACCATCGGCGTAGCGTTTCAGTAAGTACGGACGGGAGCATGCAATAAAAAAGAAATTTAACACTTTGTGTTCTTCTTAAATTTTACTGTGCATTTTAAAGTTGTTTGCCATTGAGTTAAACCCGACGTTATATACATGGGATCCAAATTCAAAATTATTTGTATATACGTAGTTGGCAACACCAGCTTCAATTGTAAAGTTTATATATTAATTATGTAATTTTAAATTAACAAGCAAATTATAAACGTTAAATTGCTTAAAAATAATAATTTTTTTTAGTTTATATCTAAAAAACCTTAAACAGAAATATTTGGTAGTATCACGCTATATTGTTGCCGCTCTTAGTTTTTATAAACTTGTTATCCACAGTACTTTGGCATTCAACAGTTTCACCGCTATTTGACTCATGTGTATTATTCTCTGATGTTGAACAGATATTTTCATTTTCCTTAACCGCAGTTTGTATTTCCAGTACAGTATCTGCTTCAAGGTCTGAATTAATCTGAAAAATTAAATCTTTTTAAGTAAAAGCTTTAAGTTTTTTTTAATACTCAAAATTGTTAAATACGAAACGATCATTGTTCATAGTGAAAAAACAAAATAATTAAATAAGAGGAAGTAACAATTTTTAAGACCATCTTTAACTAATTTTAATTATATGTAGATTTATATTCTACGTTCCTCTTTATTAATCTTTAAAAGGGTCATATGTTTAGAAAGTCGAGTTCTGATTTAATAAACTAGAAAATTGGTCGGGTAGAGATTTTTTTACATATATGCTTATTTCTACTTATTTAAAATTTTTAATTTTAATTAAGTACTTTACCACCACAAATTTTTTTCTTTGAAACTGTCAAATCGACAATAAAATTATTAAACTATCGTTATTTTACGTATCTACGTATATATAGTAAAATACTCGAATCTTTAAATTTATTTTAAAGTATGAACATTACTTTTATTCTATATTTTAATATTTGAATTAATTTTAACGAAAAAATGTAAAATCTTTTTACCTGTCTTGTGATTGACTGAGAAGCAACAAACAATCTATCGCTAGTGTCACTTCCACAACTTGAACTTTCACTTAGTTCTAATGAATGTTTCCTTGAACTTCGAGGACTTGAAGAAGTTCCTTTACATGAAGTTCCAACATGAAGAACAGCACCCTTTCCGCATATTTGTGATTGAATATGCTCACAAATTCTTCGGAATCGTCTTATGTTTCCTGAGCAAGTAAATGTAATGTTAGATTTTTAATAAAAAAAGTAAAATGTATTTATTAAACTATTAAACTATTATAACTATATACGCGTAACTACGATTTTAATAATGTATAGAGATTCTATACATTTAAGATCTTTTTCACAGATTTATTAATTTAAATGGTTTTATGGATTATTTTAACAAACGTTTAAAATTTTAATATTTTATACGTGAGTCTTATAAAATGTAATTTAGAAAAAACTATTATTTGTCCGATATAATTTAATGTATACGTTATTTTTTAATTCTTAAGATTTATTACTGTTTCACTTTTATCAACGGATTATCCAAAAATATCTACATTTATAAATATTATTTAACATTTTTTCAGATTTGTATATAAACAAAAGATTTAAAAAACAAAATTATCGTTACATTTTGAACGTGTTAATCGTTAATCAGTAACACTTACCATTTAAAAGAGTAAAAGTTATTGCAAAGAGAGCTTCCGACGATTGTTTGGATATTTCACTTATGTCAACTTGAAACCGAACTTGCCTTTGGAACATTACTGGACCAGTACTGTTTCTCTTATACTCAACTCGAAATGACATAGGTGAACTTACATTATGAGATAATTCGGTGATCTGAAACATTAGTATATAATATAAATATATATGTACATACAAGTTTATAGACGACAACTACTCAGAAAGAAAGAATATATAAAAATATCAAAAATTGTTTTTTCTATTGCATTGAAAATAATTATAATTATTATATTAGCATTCAAAATTTTAAATGCTTATGTATATATTTTTTATACTTTTATCAATGCATATAATTTGTGTAAACTTATTTATTGATATAAAGTTTTTTATTTTATTTTTACCTGACTAAAAATCTTTTAATTATCTTTCATTTGTAAAATAATTATCCGAAATACAAATTAATTTTAATAAGTAAAAACTACAACTTTAATAATTAAATAACAGTAATTGTCAATTTTATAAATGTGGCAGTTTAATTTAATTTATAATTTAAATATATTACCGATAAAAATGCATGAATTAGATCAGCTTTAAGCGTAGCTAAAGGTTTTCCCTTTACTAATACTGTAAATGTTTCATCCTTCTCAGTAGTCATTAAATTTCCAAACCAAGACTTTTTCGTAAATTCTGGAGATGATTCTGGTGTAAGTTGAACCTGTAAATTGATATTAGAATAAATAAATTCATATTTCATACTACATTATACAGATTAATATACAATCTACTAGTCAAATTTTTTTAAATTGATATTTGTTTAAATTACCAACTTCAAGTTTGACTAACATATAATATAAGATTATTAGAAAAATCATAATAAAATAGTTTGAGGTATTATTTTGAGGTATATTACTCAAAAATTCACATATTTTACTTACATCATCTGCACTTGTTAAAAGTTTTCGTCTATGAAAACGTGGACTACCAAGAAACGAATTTTTTATGGTGTTTAATCTTGACCTCCAATGATGTACTCCTGAACTGGTCGCCGTATGTGGAGACCCAGGAGGAGTTTCTTCTGCGGTAACGACTATAAAAGATACAAAGTCAAACAATAATTAAAAATGTATAATTGTTGATTTAGATTATATTAAGTATTATACAAATAAATAGTGATATTAAAATGTAATAATAAAATAACCGTTTTTAAAGGGTTCAAAAAGTTTCTTTTTACATTTACATTTCATAACATTGCAATTTACTTAGGTATATTCTATTAGAGAAAAAAATAAGAAAATGAAATAATTTAATATTTAATTAGATGAGATATATTCTTGTTCGACCTACTACATTCATTAATAAGATAATCTATTCTAATCATAGTAAAACGTAAATTAAGTTAAAGTTAAATTAAAATAAAGAATAATATTAAAAAAAAAAAACAAGGATGGCTGCAAGCAGAATTGAAATAATGAAAGATGCATAAATCTTGAACCATCATAAAATATCCAAAAAATATGAAAAATATATCGAATATGATGGTTCTCTAGCGCTGATGTAAATTAATATTTCAAAGCATATTTTAGAATAGTATTTCAATAAAATTTTCAAATGAAAAATTTAGTTTAATTGTCATCGTTGCGCTTGGAATATTAAATTAAAATTTGTATGGAGATTCTTACGGAAGACAATTGTATCTTGAATTTGTACACATAAGAATATATTTTTTTAAAAGTCAAAACCAGCTTGGTCAAAGAAAATGAGGTTTATCTTTTGAATGTATTACTGTATTCTGTTTAAAAAAATTAGTACCAATGATCGGATTCACGTTTCCAATTAATAGCTAATACAACTCATAAATTCATTATCAAAATAAATTGTTTGGAATAATATTTCTAGAGTTTCTCCTCAAAATTGTACAAAAATTTCTTATCCCGAGTCTTTTTATGTGATACTGCAACATTTAAAAATATATCGCTTTAAGCCGAATTCGAAATATTTGAAATTTCAAATATCTTAAATAATTGCAAATTTAATTTTGACTCAAAATTTTTTTTAATAAAAGATTTCCAAATATGCAGGTTATTATTTTTTAATTGTTTTTGTACAGTAATTTAAATTTCAATATATAAATATTTCTATCATTTTAGCTCTAGGGTCTATTTAAATTCATATTTTTTTAAAGAGTAGAGGTCACTAATAGTTTAATTACTTTTATCATATTTTAATTCATCATACTTATAGTTATTCGTAATATATAGAATATATTTATGTTCATCTAATACTATGGCCGATAACATAATACGTTCAAGGTATCTAGCACATCAAAGCACTTTCTTGTGACCACGTGATCAACCTTATTAAGCGATGCGATACTTAGATATTGTATCGACTCTTGTGTAGGTCAGCAACCCGGATCGAAGTTAACTGCAACCGACGTCACGTAATATATACGAAATATTCATTTCGAATTCTCTAACCCTCAACTTATGTTTTCTATCATCGCAACACTTTTACCCTTTTTAAGATACCGGATTTTATCTTACATTAAAAATAAATCATACAAATTTAACAAACTGTTATAGTTGCGTTTCTGATCTTTGAATCTTCCTTTTAAAACGTTTAAAAAAGGAAACTAGAGCTTTACCAACGAATTCACCGATTTGCATAGTAGTTATTCAAAATGAGGACGCTTCTATGAATTGCGTAGACAATTATTAAGTTCTTGACTTTTAAATACAAAATGTTTTTGAGTCTTAAAAACAAAAATTATTTGATCTCAAAAAAACTGACTGATTTTATAATTTGTATAGTATTAAGGTGATTCTTTCATTAAAATCAATATACCAAAAAAAATTACTCTCAAATTTGCTTATGGAACAGGACTGAATGGAAAACTTTTTAATTGGTATAATTTTAATTAATTTGTACTTATTCAGAGTTGAGTTATATGATTTATCTTGATTTTCCATTAAATACTTGATTTGGAAGTGAAATCCTCAGTGAAAGTGTTTGGCACTCATGAATTAAATAAATTCTGAGTTGAAAATTATTTCTTTCTATATGTAACCGCTTTAATTAAGCGTGACATTTTTAAAAAATTACAATTTTTTTACGTCATTAATATTTAATTTTTTATAAATTAAAAAAAAATTTATAATGTAGTTTAAAAATATTTATATAAAAGTTTTCTTTCTAAACTTTTTAAATTTTGCTACGTTTAATACGTGAAGTTATATGTATAAGAAATAATTTCCAATTAATTGGTACTTAATTTTTAATGCGGAAAGATCTTTTTCTTATCTTTATCTTTTTCTTTCTTTAGCACCTCTATTTTGTGTAAAATCATAACAAATGTTATACACAAAAAAATACTAATTTTATTATTTTGTATGCAATCTTAGTTTTGCTTATCTGCAATTTTAGTTTTTCAGAGCTTAATTTATTTGTTAAAAGCTTATTTGCAAATTTAACAAAGAAAAATTATGGAATGAATGATTCACACAAAATAAATTCTAATTATTAATATTTATATTAGTTACACAAACAAATTGATTTTACTTTTTTTTTCAATAACTTTGTAGAAAGCTATTTAATAAATAAAATGAGCCCTCATACATTGAAATCAAATGAAAAATAAAATAAATAATTAGAGTTCGTATGACGATTGAATCTAAGATAACTTAGTTTTACGTATAAGTACGGTCAACAGTTTTGTTAAATACAAGCAATCTGATTATGTATATTTATTCAGATAGGTCAATTTTAGCGTAAGAATTACTTAAAGTTTGCCTTGGAAAAGTAGACTGCAATGTCAATGAAATGTAAAAAGTGAAATATTGACATTTCTTTCTTTCTTAGTCACGAATTTTTCGTAAATGATCTATAATTATATCATCATTTTCAAATTCGCAAGGATTAATAGAAAGCGGTGCTTGCCTGCTTGCACATCATTAATTTCAATACCAATATTTGCTAAAGGAGAAGGCGTTGACAATGTAGTTTGATTTGTACAGTCGTTTCCGCCGGCTGTGATTGCAGGTGTTCGTCTAGGACTGCTTACTTGACCTGCTTGCAAGCATGATACAATTTTATGTTGACCGGGAACATTAGAAGCATATAACGGCGATACATTAGAGGTTGATGTGATAGGATGCGTTACATGAATGTGTACACCACTTGGCGACCGCTTAGTATGCTGTCGTATACTGAAAAAAAATTTTGATGCTTAGTAAAAAATTACAATCACGTATTATATTTTTTTTCCACACAGCGTGCAAAAACTTCGTTTTCTCGCACGTCCGGTCGGAAACGCATGCATAAAAACAAGCTTTCCGCACGTCGTGTCAAAATAGTACCTTTCGATACAAGTGCGAGAAAGTGATTGCAGCCTCGTGGTGGTCGCCTAAGCGAAGCAAGGGTGAAAAGGCCACACGAGGTAGAAATCACTTCCTCGCTCATGTATCGAACCGTATTTTTTGATAGGACGTGCACAAAGCGAGATTTAGCATACGCTTTGTTGCTTGAGCGTGCGCGAAATCGAGCTTAGCGCACAGAGTATCGAAAAACTATGTACGATACATGGGCGATAAAGTGATTTGAACCTCGTGTAAACTTTCCGCACTTGTTTCGCTTATGCATAAACGTCCACATGAGGTTAAAATCACTTTACCGCACTTGTGTCTTAAATAACTATATTATCTAGTGTTCTTTGAAAATAGTGTTTGCATACTCATAAAAAAATAAATAAATTGAAAATTACTTTAATCTTGAAAGTTTATTAAAGAAGTGAGTATGAAAAGCAGTTATAAATATTATTTTAATTTTAATTATCATACCTAGATTGTCTCCTGGGTGTCAGAGGTGAACCTTGACTTATTTGTCCTAAATTTAAATTACTATTACCATTAATTCGACAGGTATCAATACGTTTCTTTGGTGGATCTTCTTGCTGAGCGATTGAGCCTCTTGTACTATTCCGTACTATTTCTAATTCATCTTCACATGCTGGTCTCTTACGTTTTCTTTCAAGTAGCAGAAAGTATATTACTTTTTCTGTATTGTGACTGAAAATTAATCAAATATTTTTATGAAATTTTTAAAATTATAAACAAAATATAGGAATAATTTTGTATTGGAGAAAAATATATTTTATCAAATACTTTTTCAGAATTTAGTAAACGCTTACATTATTGTAAGCTAAGATCTAATCTATACCAAAAAGGTATTCATTTTCAGATTTATAATGATTGAAGTATAGAGGAAAATTATGATTTTACATTAACCTTTAGACTGCCGGCATTTTTGCCTTATAAATTGATATTTTTGATGTGCAAAATTTATACATAAAAACACCTCATAGAGATATAGTTATAGTTATAGTTGTAGTTGTCAAGGTCACAGGTGGCTCATATATGAGCCATGCCGGCAGTCTAAAGGTTAAAGGTTGTGTAGCTGCTTCTACTGTAACTCATACTAATTACGACCAAATCACTTACTTTGGACTGAGCAATTCCTTTATAAGTTTATCTCGCTCTTTGAAACAACCCAGACTAGCTATGGCTTGAAGTACATCAGGGTCAATAGCTTCTTCGGACGGAATTACATGTGTTTGTACTACATCCATCATAGAAAGTTCCAATTCTAATTCTCCTTTCCCAGCCGCTGTTACCCATACATGTCGGTTTATCTCAGCTAACTAAAAACAAAAATTTTATTATTAAATATTGATTATTAATAAAATACTTTTAAAATAATTATCTTAAAAAGTTGAATATTCAATTGAAGCGAAAAATCTTGTCAAATATTGTGATTTTGATTAACTTAATTTTGACTGATCTGATTATTATGTACAATGAATGTAAAATAACGAAAAAAAATTATTTTTGTGTGTTTAAATTAAAATTACATTATTTTTTTTTATTTCATAATTCATAGTTTCTAAAAATTTATAAATATATTTACATAAATACATAAAATTGAAAATAAAATAAAAAATAGGCAGAGATAAAATGCTTTACAAGAATCTTACCGTTAGTCTTTTTTCTGGATTAACCTCTATCATACCTCTTAGGAGGTTTTGGCAATCCGGAGGAACAAAATGTGGTATATGAAAAACTCCACGCTTAACTTTTTCGAGTAATTGCCTTAAATTGTCATCGTCAAAAGGCAAAGCTCCAACAAGGAGGGCATACAGAATAACTCCACAAGACCAAACATCCGCTTTCCTTCCATCATACTTTTCTCCCTGTAATTATATATTGTTAGATTTATTTTTTTATATGTAACATGTATATACACTCCCCTCCACATGCTTTTGGGCACCCAACACAAAAATCGTCAGACATAAAAAGTTTTATTGCTCGGCACCTAAATGACCAATCTCAAAAAACCGCAGGGCATTCGAAAGAGGAAGTAAAAACCTTTCAAAAACGCTATTGCAGAC